>JBBPMA010000333.1:0-28737 GCA_038090075.1 Xanthoconium purpureum | reverse complement strand
CTCTCCCATCCCATGACGATGACGCGCCCTCACGCGCCCTTCCTTCTCCCAACGACGACGACGTGGCGACGCGCCCCCTCTCCTTCGTCCCGACGACGCGACGACGCCAACAATAACGCGCCCTCGCCGTCTCCCTCCCCCCCCTCTCCCTCATCCTCGCCCTGAGAGGATATAGAAGCGATGGTACAACACACACGATGGTGTGCATTGTCCCGTTGCTTCTGTAATCCTCGCATTCGTCCACCCTCCCTGCTCATATCCTCCATCATATCAAGTGTGATTACGTGCCTCTAATTGCGCTCGATGCGTCTCAACTCGACCTGATCGCCCAGCTGGCCACCTGGCCCCCCCTTGACATGGTGCATCCGTTTCGACGTTGCTGCCGTTCCCGGTGCGTCCACAGTGTCTCCCATCGTATTCGGCGCCGTCTACAATGTTTGCGCCGCTCAGATTGACCTCGACGCGTCCCTCGCCCTCCTGCCGATCCAATTGGCCGCCCTGGCTGTTATCTTGATATGGTGCGTCCGCTTCATTGGTGCACTCGTTTCTGACGTTCCTAGGACATTCCTGGACACTGTACATCGCCTCGCACCGCCGTTTTGCCACTCGGGTCATTGGGCCCGTCCGGAGCTCCCTTAGGTAGGTTCTCCCTCACCCTCTGCTCTGAGCGTTCACCAATGCGTTCTGACACATTTTTCAGCTCCTTCAGCACCGTCTTACTGTTCTCATCATGCACAGATGCTCCCAACGCGTCCGCTTCGCCCCCAGGTCCTCTAGCTTGTCTGGGGCCCTCCTAGGTGAGCTCCTTGCTCCTCCTTGCTCTAATCATCCATAGACACGTTCTGACGCGTTAAGCAGCTCCTTAGGCCGCTTCCTAACATCCTTGTCGCGCATGGATGCTCGTCTAGAGCCTCTCCAGGTGAGTCCTCTATGACCTTCAGCTCCAAACGTTCCCTGACACGTTCTGATGCGTTCCACAGCTTCTTCAGCCTGGTCCTAGTGCCCTTGACATGACCTTACGCTTCTGACGCGTCCGCATCGTCGCTGGTACGTCGTTGACTCACGCTGCTGAAGACTGAGAACAAGTGTTGGGAGTTGATGAGTGGTGGCACGTGTACTAGGCACAGTACCATGTAACATCAGATAGGGACAAATGTACATCATGATAATGAGGCCAGACATATTTCTATGCTACTCGGACTCTGAAAACAGTTAGGTGTGATGTTTAATAAATGAAATTTTTGCATTTGAGTAAATCTCCTATCACGGTGCACGAAAATGACCGAAACGAGTACCACAGTTAGCATAGTTGCTTTGGCACGAACGTATTTCCCTCATTTTCTGCCCAATCTAAACAGCACACTACATTTACTCTACATACTCGCTCCGCCTGCTCGCCAGGTAGGTTTCCTGTCTTTCTTGCTTTGTCTTCTTCTCTTATTCTTTCATTCTCTTTCTTTTTGCTTGACGTATCCTCTCCTTCTCCCTCGTCCTCACCCGCCTTGCGACAAGAACACCGCCCCGGACAACTCGACGACAGCAACGCGACGAAAATGTCGTCCCCTGCTCCCACTGCGTCCTTCCCACCCACTTTCGTGTGTATTCGAGCCTGACCATTCGTTTCCCACTCCAACCATGTCCATTTGAACGCGACCACTCGGCTCCCGCTCTCACCATCCATGCCCTTTTCAATCAAGTGCAATCGCCCCCACTCTTCATCCATGCCCGAGCGCAATCGCTCATCTACTGGCGCCACCATCCGTCCTCGAGCACAACTGCTCGTTTCCCGGCCCCACCGTGTTTCATCGAGCGTGATTGCTCGTCACCGCCCCCACCATCCGTCCTTAGGTGCAACCACCTGCACGACAACGATGACGCGTGAAGAGGACGGTGAAGATGATATGAATGAGTGTGATGCGACGACAATGACAACTCCTTGGACGACAACGATGCAGTGGTGATTGTTACATTGCGATCATCATGACATCGGCGACGATAGTGCAACATGGACAGCATGGTCACAACGACGACGCAGCGGTTGCGACAGTGCGATCATCACGACATCGTTGTAACCACGATGCATCAACGCCGCAACATACCTACTACTAACCAGCCTATGGCTTGCCAAGCACCCAAGCTGGGCCTTGTCTGCATGCACAATCGACGGGGGTGGGATGAAGGAGAGGCCGGGCCCGGAAGAGGGTAGGAGCACATCCATACGACACGGGATGAAGGAAGGTGAGGAAGGGTGGCAGGAGACGAGCAAGAACACTTGAGTGAGTCACAGAGATGGGATGGGGGAGGGCAGTTCTTTTTTGGAGATCGCTGCGATCGGGAGATCTAGAGAAGCTTGTAGCTTCGATGCTGGAGAAAATAATCATTGCTGTGCTGGCAACGTCGTTGATGGCCTCGGAGTCTTACAAAGCACTTCTTGTGCTGCCACAGGATGTGGATCTGAGGAAGTCATTCACATTCGCCCATCTGACGAGGAAAGCCTCAGGCTTGTGTTTTAACAAGTTCGGGAACACCCGGTTTGGATTCCTAAGTATTGCCTACAGCGTGATGTCGGGAGCTAGCTGGTAAAGTAGAAGCCCCCTCTGCGCGATGCTATTCACATCCGTCCCCTCAAACGCACTCAATAAAAGGTCTTCCAAGACCTTTACAATGGAATGGATGTATTCCGAGAGCGGACTCCCAGGAATATCACCCCCAATAATCCAACAACTACTAGATGTAAGTTTGCGCATACGTTCACTCAGCGCTTCAACCACAGAGTGGGCGTTCAATAGCTCTTGATAGTCGCCTGAGGAAACGAAGGACTTGCAAAGATTGTCCATCCATTGACGAGAGGACGTTCCAATGACATGTTTGAGTGCCTGCTTGATCTCTGGTTCCGAGTTACTAGATCCAGTCGACCTATACAATGTTTGTTAATAAAAAATACAACATCGAAAGGAGATCGTACCCAGCAAACACATTCAAATCCGTTTTCTTTCTCGGCCGACCAGCACTTGAACTATACTGTTAGACCAAGTGTCACACTTGGAAGTTTTGGTTCACTAACGTACCGACGTGATAGCGTAGCTGAGGAACCTGAAGTTGGTTGGCCCATCAACTGAACTGGTTGATTTGTGGCTCTATCAATGTCAGTCAGCGACTCGGTGTTATAGTGAACTAAGAATACCTGAAACATACTTGACATGAACATGAAGTGACTTGATGAGTTTGCGTTTCGCAATGAGCTTTTTGTTAATGGCCGCCCGATTCCTAACAAGGCGGTGTGACAACATTACGGTGGAAAGCCGAAACTGAGAACACACTTTTCATGGTATGCTGCCCGGTAGCGACGAGCTGCCAGTACTCTTTCTTCTGGGGTTGTGTACAGTTTTGGGCGACCCATGGTTGCAATCAAGGTGTGTGGGTGCCGTGGGGAGAGGCGAAGAATTAGAGAAATACAACTCAAATCACATCACCCACTGAGAGTATGAACGTACTTCAGTGCATTGTGTGCAATGCGATAGGAGATTTATTCTTTACACAAAATTACAGCATGTAACACCCTATTGTAAATTCTACATGCATGAAATCGCCGTTCTGAGGTGAATAGAACTGACATTCACCTCAATATGAGTCTCCAAGAACACTGCAACATTCATGGGTGCGATTTCGATGCTTAAGTGTCTCTGCACGTGACTCAACTAGCATCATTTCATTAGTATCATTACATGATCATTACTCAGATGCATTTGTTCTTTCGGCCAGCTGAATGTCCTACTGGTGTCATGTGAGTCCTGACTAGGACTGTTCTGCTAACCCTTCCAATCTGTATACGATGTATCTGGTTGGTCCGATACGGCCTTAACAGCGATCGTTCGACCTGGAAAGTGCATCCGCACGTCCGGATTTAACTGACTTTTCTAGTTCACGTCTTGAGTTTGCCACAATGATGTGGTGGGCTCAGAGGGTCGTCTAGGACGTTTAATTGGTGCTGTGGACACCTCAGGTACGTTTTCAGTTCTGTTGTGCTCATATCGCCCGTGTCGACCTCCTGGTCTAGCTAGTGCCCTTGTACCGACTCGTTTTGAGTCGAGACACGTGTCGCTCATTGTGTGGTCTGATGCTGTCGCGCGTCCTCATCCCCATCCTTGTCCTCGTCCTCCCAACGTGCACGGAAACCCCTCCCGCCCACCTGCGCCCTCACCTTGCCGCCTCACCCAATGCGCACACACACAGCTCGCCTTCGTCATCCTCTCCACGGTCCCCCTGCACAACCATACGGACGTCCATGCGCCTGCCTGCCCTCATGCTCACCACCCTGCTGTGCCCATCCCGCACCATCGCCCTCATCCTCACCATCGTACCCGCTTCACGTGCACCTCATCCTGGCCCTGGCCCTCACCCTGCCCTCGCTTGCAACAGGGATGTGGTGACGGTGACGACCACAACCGCGCAATTGCCACGGCATGATGCGTATGTCCACAGGTTCCACCAGCTCTGCGACTGCATCGTCGTCTTCCCCATACCCGGGCCCAAAATGGCTGCCCTTTCCCAATTCCTAATCAGTGTTGTTGGCCCAGTTGATGACTGTACCCCGAGGCTCTGCAAGCCCTCCTGAGAGGCTCCGCGGAGATGTGTGAGGCTCCGCCACAGTGATCGAGGCATCTGAGAAGGGTTCCGCTACATTCCCATGGTACGCTTCCTTTTTACTTTTATTCAAGTACTACATGCTCAATTGTCTTCTAATTTATTGACCCAGATCAGTCTGGAGATTGCTGCTTGAGCATCTCGGGGACATGCGAACTTGAAGGGTTTGTCTACCACACGCTATCTTCCCTATTACCGTTCAAGTCCCAGCTTTTCAGTTGTCCGCCCAGCCCTCTCCCTCTCCCAACACACAACGCGACGAACACGCGGGCCATCATCCTCACATTCTCCCCTCCCCCTCACTGTCCTCAACGTCAACCCTCGCCCTCGCTTGCCCTCACACGCTCGACAACTTCACGGCAACGGCGACGTGACACTTGTTCCTAATGCCTCAAACACACTCCCCACACTTCCAACAGATTCCCGATGCCTCTGACACCTTTGACGCGTTGCCCCCACCTCTGATGTCCATCCGGCGCCTAAAACGCGTTCATTATGGCTCAAATGAATACACAACGCCTTTAATGCGTCCGTGCGTATCGCAATGACCACTTTTGATAGACCCGTTTGAGTCTGGGACAGCAACGATGGCCATTTGTTCGTCGACATCAAGATAACAGCGACCCTGTTCTACAACACTGGTCTCCTCTGGCTCAACGACCATCCCTTTATCGTATCGGACAAAAAAATATTGAAGAATTCAACACATCTACTGGCTTAAAAGTCTCGGAACCGCCAGTTCCTGATACTAATTCCTATTCGTGCATCACTCTGCCAAAGCACAAGCGGTTCATTGCATTTTCTGCAAAACGTACTGTCACCTTTTGGGACCCGTCAACGCATAATCGACTCCTTCTCACTCTCGAACACCCTCAAGACATACGTTCCATCGTATTCTCTCCCGACGACCGGATTCTCGCCATCAGTGGAGGAAAGGAAATCACCATCCAGAGTCTGTTGGGCATCAACGTGAGTGCCACGTTTTGTCGCGCTATATCGTCTTTGAACAGCTTTCTGGCCCCAGGATCTGGTCCCTCTGTCTCTCCTACATCCTACATTCCGCAAACTAGACATTCAAATCGATGACACTATACTCGTCCTATGGAAGCACGATCAGCTTGAAAACGCAGAAGTGTCATTGACTGCGCCGATCAACCAGTCGCAGAATTCGAACCATCATGTACTCGCTAGTCGAGCACTCGTTCGCACCCGTTTGCGAAGATGGAGTACAGCCCTCCTTGATGTCAAAATGGTATTTTTCACCCTGCTCGCTCGTACACCAATGCTGATCCTGGTTTACACAAAGGCCCCCGAAATTGAACCATCGTTCATCGCCTAAATCGCAAAGAGCCTAGCCCATGTAGGAAACCACGAAAGGAACAAGGGATATAGGGTCTGCAGCATTGCGTTTGAACGCTTCCACTCTTCTTGTACTTTCCTGCTTCACATCAATGTTTGCATTTCTGTACTGGGCTTCCTTATTCTGCTCACATCCCTTAGGCAGTCATGTTTATGGCGGGAAAGCCCCTCGATGCGATCGCACAGTTGGACGACCTTATCGCTACTGTGTCAGGCACAACTCGATTTGTTATGTGGTCCAGGTGCGTGCATGACGTGTTACTACATGTTGAATAGTACCGCCGACGTTTTTAACAGGTATACATGTGTCTTCTCCTTGGAAACTCGTGCATGGAGAGCAGCGACTACGAGGGTGCGATAAAATCATTCGAGCTTGCATGAGCTCAGCTACCTCCCTTCCCGAGTCAATCTCTCTTCGCGGTCGCGTTGGTAAATTTCCCGACGAACGGATTATGACATAGCGTTTACTCTTCCCGACAGGTATTAGAATGGGAATTCGATGATCTCGACATCTTGGTTCGACAGCGTCTGTCTGAATCCCTCTACTTAGCGGGTCACAGAATAGATGCAGGCAGATCTCTTCTCGAGCTGGTCAATACCTTTGGGAAGGAGGTGTATATGCACGGAGACATCGTCAAGTGGGTTTCTAGTGAGCCTACGTTCTGCCAATTCATGTATCCCGCGTTCTAACCCTTACCATCAGATTTCACACGACGGTGTCTCTCTGCTCCTGAAAGCGACAACGACGCCTCAACCACAACCAAACAAACTAATGTGCTGACGCTTGATGCTAACCTTAGACTACTCTTAGGGGAGTGGGCAAGAGCGACGTTAGCTCGTGGCTCGTATCGATTTTGGTGTAGGAAGTGGTTTGACGTAGACTAATGCGCACTTCTCGAAGCGCGCATTCAATGGAGAATTCTCATCCAACGTGCTTCTCTCATTTGGACGTACACGGCGTGACAGCGTGACGACAACGACAACGACTTGGTCGGGGATGTATGATACAGTAGCGGTCGTGTAGAGGTGACAGCGGCGTCATTGTGGTCGTCATCAATCTACTACGAATTTGGACGTATGTACATACATGGGACTGTAGTGGGTCACGTTCAGCGCCCAGAATGACGAGGGAGCACAACAAACGACTTGCACCACTGAGACTACCCGACAGGCCTGCACGACAACGAAACAAATCCCCAATTGTCCAGCTCGAGGGGGAGAGAAAAGAATCAGTGAGCTTCGGAGTAGAACTTACCATTGCCGAAGCGAACGTGTCAGGGGCATCATGAAGTGATGAGGTCCCTGGGAATCGACCTAAGGGCGCGCAGAACACGTTAGAATGTGTCCGCGAAGGATCAGAGCGATTTGCCACACAGCACAGAGGGCCCGAGGCGAGCCAGACGAGCCGAAATGAACACGTTGGAACATCTGAGGGCGATGGTGACGCTATGAAGCGGCCGAGGAAGCTGCGAAACGCGTCAGAAGCTCAATACGAGCTAGATGAGCCAGACAACAAAACGGCCGTACCGGACGATGTCCACACCTACCAAGAGAGAGACAACGCACGTACCTGGGTCACCCATGCCATTTCCCATCGACCCCCAGACAGTCTACCGATTATGTTGACCCGCCCCGTTGCCTTCAGACTGGTCAGGAGGCTCTGTGGGTCCGAGGGATGACGCTTGTCGTCACCTGTCGCGTCCGCAGAGCCTTCTGGTCCCGTTGGGTCAGTCCATTGGCCCATTTTCTGGTGAGGGCGCACGAGGACGGGGACGAGGAGTGCGCAACTTGGAGGGTGATCGTCATCATGAGTTGGGAGAGGGAGGGCGCATCGGCGTTGTTGTGCCGCCCTCGTTGCAAAGTGAGGATGAGGGAGAGGGGCATGCGAAGGTCGCGTTGTCATGAGTTGGAAGAGCGAGGCGCATCAGTGTCGTCACGCCATTGTTGTGCCGTTGTCGTGTTGCGTCACCATGTCCTCGTCCTCGTTGTCCTCGCGTTGTTGTGGTGGTGAGGGAGGGGGAGGGGGTGAGGGCAGTGAGGGTGCGTCATTGCCAGATGAGGATGAGGGACCGGGAGAGGGTGTGTCGTCTAGGCCTCGTTGTGTGACAGTGTCCTTATTGCCGTTGGCAGACATCGTTGATGGGCCAGTCACTGTCGCCATCTTCGTCGTTGTGGGGCACGCGCGAGTGTATTGTTGTCGTTGAGGTGCGTGCGTACATGTATGATAGTGTCGTCGTCGTCGTCGTCGCCGGTAGGATGAGGTAGAAGCAGAACAGAAACAAAAAGGAGAAAGAGAAAGACGTGAGGATAAGGCATCGGGAAGACATTCCACGAGTAACGGACATGGTCAGTAGGAACGGAGGGGGGCATCTGACGAGCAACGGACGTGGCCCAAAAGGACTACTCTAGGTGATGCTTTTGGACCACATCCCCTGCTCATTTGTGCCGTTGAAGTGCCTGAGTGCTTGGGAGTATGGAAGCCAGGACAACCGTGCTCACGTGACCCATCAAAAACTTGAGCTTCGATACCACGTATAGATAAATTTCTTTGGAGGACCTCGCACACCCTCAATGAGATATTGTGAGCCAAGTAACATTCGGCACGCACTGCATATTTGTTTCCCAACATAAGTAACAAGTATGTACCAATACACAAGAAGCAATGACATCATGTTACCATTCATCATCAATATTATTGTCTTCCTCAGGTTCCTCATCCGAGAAAGTGTTGATAAGGAATGGTGGAGCATCAATCTCGTTGACATTACCAACATCCGGTTCATCCTCATCAATTAGTCTGTCCAATAGCCTGTGGTGCTCATCCTCTATGCATGCATTGTCAGTGATTGTCATTAAAACAAAATTTGACACACCTGTAAACTTTCCATTTGTCCATAGAAACCATTCTCAGCCTAATGATCTGTCTGTCTAGGAGTGTTGGTGCAGGACAGGATCTGTTCAGTGAGGGAAACCTTGAGATCAGTGTAAAGCTCTTCACCAAGGAGCACATTTGCAATGACTTTTGCCAATGGCCAGGCTCTGAGTTAGCTCCCCCTGTGAGTGTCCTCAATATAAGTCTCTGATGTCACACATTCCCCATGTACACTAGAAATTTCTTGAATGATTCTTGATGATGGGAATATATTTTGGTCATCATGAAAGCTTATTTAAAGTGCATGAGGTCCTGCTGATGTGTTTACCCTATCATGGTATTGAAACTATGTTTTGTGATAGTTATGTGAGCACAGTTGTCCTGGCTTCCATAAGGGAGTGCCAAAAAAGGATTTTGGTAGTGAAATTTCGAGAGGAATCGTCTTACAGACCAATTTTCCTTGTAGAGGGAAATGGGTCTGTAAGATCATCTGAGCCCGAAAAAAGTGCTGCAAAGGGTGGTTGTGACCACAATAGCCAAGCCACAACTTTCCAAATTGGATAACTACTGCACCACAGCGCAACGTGACGACATACACCCCAGGCAAGGTTGGATAAGTGTAATTAACTCAGTTGATACAAATACATCCACAAATTCCACCTCAGAAACACTCCAAGTTTGAAATAAATATAATGTAACATTTAAAAAATTTGTACTTGGCCTTGTTAGGAAAACTTAGGGTTCCAAAAGAGGCTGAATAACTTTGACAAATTTATTCAAAATAACAATAAAGGGTTTGTTGCATAGACTTATTGTGTTACATATTTAGACAATGTTATAAACCATGTAGCTATTATATAGTTAATATATGTTGCATATTACAGCTGTTTTCATTGTGATGTGGAATCAAATTTTGTAAAAGTTGTGCCTTGGATGATGCTGGGATAGGACCCTGAACTCACATCACTGTGTGACCTGTCTGACTTGTTGGCCACTGTTCAATGTTCAATCATGCCATGATTGTCACCCACTTCCAGTGATTTTCATGTGGTTGGAGATGATGTGCTAAGGCATAGAGTGGTGGTTGTGGTAAAGGGTGAGCACCATAGGACATGTGAAACTGGCAGTGAGTTTGGGGTCCTATCCTGGCATTGTCTGAGGTGTGACTTTCAAAAATTTGATTTTGCATCAAAATGAAAACAGCTATAATATTGATGCTCAAATTCAAACTACCATCAATGACCAGCATGCAAGTCTAATTTGAGCATCAATATTAATGTGCAATATATTAACTATGTAATAACTACAAGATTTATAATATTGTCTAAATATGTAACACAATAAGTCTATGCAACAAACTCTTTATTGTTATTTTGAATGAATTTGTCAAAGTTATTCAGCCTTTTTTGGAATCCTAAGTTTTCCTAACAAGACCAAGTATAATTTCTTAGGGCCAAAATGGATACAGTTGGATGATAAGTTTTGTACCTGTTTGGTGACAATGGCAACTCGGCTTGTGAGTGATTCAGTCGGAGACTGATATTTCCCTTCACCTTGTACATACGTGCCATGCTGCATCCAGCCCTGTGCCCTCCTTCTAACCAGCTTCACAAAGCAGTCCTTCACCAACTTCTCTCAATTCTTTGACAACTTGAAGTTGTCCAAGCATTCTTCATGTCTCAACCTGATCTCAGTGTGAGAGTCAAATGGGAGGACATCGAAGTTGATATGATGATGCAATATATTCACCAACATCAGAACAACCACTGAGGCGAGGGTGGTTTCAAGATCACTGTCTTCTCTGTGGTTGCCAAATACATCAAGGATTACCATGTATTCAGCAAATGAAAGGACAGAAAGAGCATGAAGACCAAATTCAACCAGGTAAGATATACCATGTTTCATTATATTCAACATCAGACTAAATATTCTGATTGTAGATGAAAGTGATCTACAGGGTAATCAAGGAATGGTCCAGTCTCTTGGGCATCCATTATAATGATATCAATGGTGCTGATATATGTAACGAAGGATCAGCCAAGGTATTTGAGGAGTGGTGTTGTATCAAGGTGAGTTATTGTCCTCTATGTCTATCTATCTAGCTGATTTACATCAGGGCCATGAGAAGATGAAGGTGTTCTGCAACAAAGGTTGGGGATATCTCCTTCTTATGGAGGAGATCTTTCCTGAAGGTTGGGCAACAGGGGATAGAACACATTGTGGTACTGCCGGCGCTCCCCCAGATGCTCCCCCAGGTGCTGCCCTTGGTGCTGCCAGCAACAATACACCCAACGTCCCATCCTCCAACCCTGTCCATCACCCATCACTCATCCACTCTGAACCAACACTTGCTTGCCACCATTGCCTCTAGTGCCCCATTGACCATTATGCCCACTACCCCTGCTACCATCATCTCTGGTGCCCCATCAACCATCTCCTGGTCTGAAAGTGCTGGCATCAAACATTTGCACTCAATGATCTCCCCAGATGACTCTGCCAGTGGGATAACGTCTCCTTCCCACCTCTTTTTGTCCCCGCAGCACCGCAGCACAGCTTCATCCACCCATGTGAGCAAGCACAGCCAAACGTCCACTGCCTTACAAGCTGTGACTGTGGGTGTCAAGAAGCAAGACCCAAACTTGCTCATCATGGTCAACCAGGTTAACTCTGCCATCCACGCCCTGCATGATACCATTATGACGGGGTTCAAGGACAAGTTCACCATTGTGAGTGACACTACAAAAGTGTTGTATGATATCCCAGGTTTCATGGAGAAACTGTCCAAGACCCCCAAGCTGGGGATGGTATTTGCCCAGAACAAGAACCTTGCTGCCATGTTTCTTTTGCTTGCAGATGGTGAGCAGGTGAAGTGTGCAACATATTTGTACAATGAGCACTACCCTTCTACCATGCTTTCCAATGAACTTTCTGAGATGTCTGTATTGATAGCTGGCCCAAGTTCACTCTGAATTCGTTGTATTGTTTACATGTCATTACTACTATCTGAAATATGATCGTCTGCATCACCTCCTGCTTGTTGTGCTAATAATGTCTGATAGTCTACCCACATTGCACTGGCAATGTCCTCGCAAAGTTGCCATGACCGATTGTGTGCCCCAACAGCATTTACAGCTGGTGCATGATCATCCATCTTGTTGTTCTCATTGCGTTGATTACCATCCTCATTGCATTGGTTGTTGTCCTCGTTGTGTTGGTTGTTGTCCTCATTGTGTTGTGTTGTGTTGATTGTCATTGAGGCCCTGTGTGGTCGGATATGACCAGATTGGACCAGTAGGGCAGTTAATATAGAATTCATATGTGCTCATAATCTCCCTGCAAAATGGCAGTTATTTCATATTTTCGATATGATGGGGCATAGTCAGATGTGTGCAGGTATGAATCCACTCACGCATTTCATATTCAGTCACATCTGATCATGTTACGACCCACTAGGCCTCACCCAAGTTCATATGACACAGTCTTACCAGATGTGACTGGGTATAAAACATATGTAGGCGCTTCGTTCTCGTCATACCTGGTCATATTCAGATTGCTCGACATCATATTTGTATTTAATTCTCTAGAATAATACAAAAACATGATGTATGAAGCAGAAAACATACATACTACATGCAAAGCAGGATAGGTGCAATGAGAGGTGCAATGAGAGGATATGCAGAAGTGGTGCAAGTAAAGTGCCTGGGCCAAAGCAGAATGGGTGCAGTGATGGGTTATGCAGAAACGACAACGGATGTACAGCATGGGTGAAACAACTTGAGTATGGATGGAGCAGGTGGCAAGCAAATGATGTGGCGAGTGGCGAGAATGGATGGGAGCAGGTGAGCGAGCGAATGATGGTATGGGTGATGAGAACAGACAGGAGCAGGCAAGAGCAGCTGCAGGCAAACAAGCGAGTAATGGTACAAGCGATGAGAACAGACAGGAGTGGGCAAGAGTGGCTGCAGGTGTTATGCGAAGGCAACTATTGGGGTTGAGGATCTCTGAGGGAGGTACTCACAAAGAGATGCTATGTCCTCAAGATCGATTGATGAAGACTAGAATTGGAATAGTCGACTAGCGGTCGACAGAGACTAGGGTCTAGAGAATCGACAGTTAGTCAATGGAAGTCTGGGTGGGATATTCAGCAGACGGCCGATGAAGGTGAGGACGAGATGTTCGGTAGACAACCAACTAGGGAGAAGACTGGGAGTTCGACAGACGGTCGACTAGAGATAAGACTGAGGATTTGGCAAATGGCCGATCAAAAGGAGGATGAGGGATTTGGCAAGCGGCCGACTAAGGGGACGACAAGGAGTATGGCAAATGGCTGATCCAAGTAGAGACAGGGAATTCGGCAAACGACTGACTAAGGTGACGGTGAGAAGTACGGCAGACGGCCGACCTGAGTGAAGACGAGGAATTCGGCAGACGGCCGACTAAGGTGACGACTAGGAATGTGGTGGACGACCAATCTGAGTAAGAGTGAATAGATTGCTTGGAGGTAGCGAGGGAACTACGGAGTACAGGGGGAATGATGGGGCAAAGTTATGATAGTAGATGCCTTGTGGATGCGTAGAAGAAACGTGAGGAAAAGAAAGAAAAGAGATGTGGAAGCAAAGGGACAAGTATATATACACAAGCGGGTGGGATGGCAGTGTCTCTGATGGAAAGAAGGAGAAACAGATAGAATGGAGATGAGGCAGTGTACTTGGTAACTGGGATCAGAGGATATAGGGGAAAGGGCCGCGTCATCAGAGAAGGTCGAAGAATAGTATAGAAGGAAGCGGGTCCATGGATAATGCCCGAGGAGTAACATGATAGCGTCCCAGTCTGGAAGAGAAGAGCAGAAAGAGAAACAGGGACGTACAGGTGTCTGGTGAGGACAGTAAATAGACAGGTCACCAATGTGAAAGATAAAGGTTGGTGCTCAGTCGGGCGAGAGTGTCGCACAGGGTCTAAGAAAAGGTGAACAAGGTAGAGAAAAGACCGGTATACCATCCTCCATAGTGATAGATTGTAACAGCAGGAAGGGAGCGAATGATGGTATTGGCGACAAGAACAGACAGCAGTGGATGAAAGCAGCTGCAGGAAAGTGAGTGAATGATGGTACAAGTGACAAGAACAGACAGAAGTGAGCAAACGAATGGACGCCGATGAGAATGAAAATTGCAGAGATGACTCAGAGAAGAATTGATTGTTGCTAATGAATGTTGCCATTGTATACATCCTTGCTCCAGGCTTTGTTGGAGACCTAAAGAATAATCCATTAGACCAAATAGTATAATCAAATTTCCCTCACCAGTTCCCGAGCTTCCTTGTCATATGTTACAATCTACCTCTATTGAGAGCGGTACACCAGTCTTTTCTTCATTCCTTGATCATTCTCTAGACCCTACACAATATTCTTACTCGACCGAGCACCAACTTTTATCTTCAACATTGGTGACCTGTCTCCTTATTGTCCTTATTGGACATCCACATGTCCCTGTTTCTCGTTCTGCCCTTCCCTTCCTGACTAGGACACTATCACGTTATTCCCTGGGCAATATCCATGGACCTGATTCCTTCTACAATGTTCCTTGACCTTCCTCAATGACATGGCCCCTTCCTTGCAAAATACCTCATTCCTTGATCACTGTTACCACATACACTGCCCTGTTTCCATTCTATCACTTTCTCTGATTGTTCCATCTATGACACTGCCATCCCAAGACTCCAGTATATATACTCGCTCCTGTATTCCCATGTCTCTTTTCTTTCTTTTCCTCACGTTTCTTCTACACATCCACAAGGCATCTACTCTCGTAGCCCTGCCCCGTTGTCCTCTGTATTCCCCTAGCTTACTCCTTACTCTCAAGCAATCTATCAGTCATTCACTGAGAACCCTAAAGTCCATCTGACTCTCGACATCTGGACCTCGTTCCTCCCCCAAGTCGGCCGTCTGCTGAATCCTCAGTTCCTTTCCTAGTCGGCTACTTGTCGAACCCTTCGTTCTCATTCTAGTCAGTCGTCAGCTGAACCCTTTGTCCCCACTCTAGTTGGTCATCAACCGAACCCTTCGTTCCCACTCAAAGCAGCCGTCTGCTGAACCCTTCGTCCCCACTCTAGTCGGCTGTCAGCCGAACCCTTCGTTCCCACTCAAGTCAGCCGTCTACCGAACTCTTCGTCGACTGTTTGTCGACTCCATTAGTCCAAGTCCTTGTCAACTATTTGTTGACTTCCTGGTCATTGTTGACTGTTCGTCAACTCCATCAGTCCTAGTCTCCGTCAACTGTTCGTTGACTCTCCCAGCCTAGATCCTAGTCGACCATTGGTCAACTCCTCCTAATCCCTTGCCCCCATTCACTACTTGTCGATCTCCCTGTCTCCCTAGATCCTGAGGACGTAGCATCTCTTCATGAGTACCTCCCTCAGAGAACCTAGACTCCAGTGGTTGCCTTTGCATAACATCATATGCCTAAGGATGGGTGTCAGTTAGTGGTCACAAATGAGAATTAAACTTACCTCTCGTTGTGCTGCACTTAGTCCATCATAGTATATCTTAAACTTGGCGGTAGTTCCACTGCTCATATCTTTGAAATGTTTGAGCCAATGGTGTGTGCACAAGTTCCTAATAGCGTGATTAGCAAGTCATGCTTGGGATTGCTGAGTCTGTACCTTCCATTCTGAACAGGACCTGGATGCATTTTCACCACCTTCTTTGAGGAAGTGATGGGCTTTGGAATGGGATTAGGGTCGGCAACACTTGCAGTACTAGCATTCAAGGGCCCAGGAGAAGCAGTCATATTCAATGATGGACTTGTGGTAAAGTTGGATGTGTGACTTGGAAGAGAGCTTGAGTTAATGTTAGGAATGACAACATCCAGTTTTGCAGCGACATCTGCAAGAGCATTCCTGACATTGTGTTAGCCATGCTGCACACCCAATGATATGTACTTACAATGGATCGAAAGGTTTGATCATGGGCATCTCAGGCTGTTCTGTGCCTCTTTCATCAGGTAATCCAGATGTGGTTGACGCAGCAAACTGTGGGTTGTGGGACTCTTGCTCTTGGAGCACTTTGGAAGCCATGGATGGATTGATGTTGGGCATGTCCAAGCCAGGCTGTCCTGCACTTCCAGGACCTTCTTCATTGAGTGATTCAGATGCGGTGTTGTGGGACTCTTGTTCTTTGAGCACCTTGAGAGCTGTGGATGGATTAATCTTAACGGATGGTGATGAAACTGTGCCTGGAACAGCAATTGTCTTGTTTGGTGATGAAGAGGTTGTTGATTGAGCAGGTGGATTACCAGTGGGCTCTGCTGAGAAGGGTATTCATCTGTAGAGCTGCCAACAGCTCAATCTAGAACAATACATGATCACCTTTTGGTTTCTTCAATGGAGGTACAGACCCCTCCTCGTACTTGAATTTTCTCTTCAACTTCCTGGCCTCCTTATTTAACCAGTTCCTGTCCTTGTCAATATAGTTCTGGCGCCATGCAGGGTAACTTGCTTGTGCCAGTTGCTTGAGTTTCCAGTGACCTTCTGCGCACTTGAAGAGAGGAAAGGACTGTTCAACATGGGAGTGAAAAATTTCACGCCCAGTCACATCTAATTCCCCCCAAGCTTGTGGTGCCCATTTCAGATTGACAAGCTTGGCCCAGACACTTCATATACATGTGCAGATGCTTCTTAGTCTCTTGGATGACACAGGCTCACTGTTCTCCTCTTCAAGATAAGGCTCTTTGCCTCATTGTGCAACTTGTGCCTTGGGAGAGTCTAACCAGGCCTTGTAATCCTTGGCAGTCCAGAACTTGATGTGAGGGTGAGAGTTGCGAGAAGGACGGTTGGATAAAACAAGATCAATAACACTGCCCCCCTTCTTATTTAGTATGTCCCTAAAAATAATATGGAATTAGTACAAACTTAGAATTCGACATTGTACCTGAGTGTATCGTGCTCGACAACAAGCTTTGTATTTTCAGTCTTGAGCTGCTTGATTCGTTCATGTGCAATATGCAGGTCGTGCATATACTCCACATAGAGCAGATTAGGACCTGTCTACTTACCAAATGTGCATGAGATCTATGACAAATACTATAAATGTAACTAACTATGGAAAATTGGTCCATAAAAGGTGCTGCTGGCAAGAAGTTGACAGCTGGTGGGAAGACTGGTGGAATTTGTGATACCAATGGGCCTGGAGCTGGGAGTTGCATAGATGGGGGTGGTCGCATGCCATTTGGTGTCCCTGGATTATCTGATAAAGAGGGTGATGAAGATAATGTAAAGAGAGAGGGCTTTCAAACGTGCATAGTACTTGCTCATAAGGAATGGGTGGGTTGGTATGGGAGCGGAAAGAAGATGGAAAAGGGGGAGATCCTGATAATCTCTTGATCTGATTATGTAATCATGGATGTTTCCGACTTTGGGGTGTAGATATCAAATCTTTGCTGTTTCACTACACTAGTACTCATGTCGTCCACAGATAACTTTGTTCAAATTGCAGTTCCACTGAGACACCCTGAGGACACATATTTCTTCACCTATAATCCTAAATTTCCTGGCCCATTGGTAAGTCATGTCCTATTTGTATCAAAATCGTTGACATGCTGCTTTTACAGACAATCGAGGTTGTATCTTCTTGTGTTCACATGCAACATGTTCACACACAATCTGCCACCCCTACTGTCTCGAAAAGAGAGCCAACACTGATGGTGCTGCCACTTATTACCCTCAACAAAGGCAAGAAATGCGTCCACGAATATGGTAAGTTGTAACACATGATTGGATTTTATATTGTACTAAGTATCTGTGCATACATAAGATCCAAATGACAGTGTAACCAAACCTGAATCTGATTTCCCGGATGTCATTAGCAAAGTGAATGTGAGCACTGTTTCGGCCCAAAACAAGGTAATTTACAATTCACACATATATACAGCACATTGATGCATTGTACTAATATATTTTTACAGGAAAATCAGGTCAAGAAACAGTCATACAAGTATGAGAAGCCAATGTTAACAGTGAGTGGGTCTTGCAAGTAGATGGTGTGTTCGTTTGGTCTCTGGGGTGTTGTGTATGTTCAGTCGGAAAAGTGTGTGCTCTGTCAATGAAATGTATAGTACTCGCAAAGTCAATGTGAAAATATGTTTTGCTGCATTCTACTCTACATTGTTGTCCTTGTTGTCCTTGTCATCTGCACCTTCTGCACCCAAAAAATGTGAGACTGCAAGTCCAGGACACTCCATTGCAAAATAATGTTCCTTATCTCCCTTGATGGCTTCACCCAGTTGTTTGTATGGAATCATTGCAACAACACTAATAATATCATGTATGTTCACAACCAAGATTGCTTTGGTCATTTGGCAGACAGGTAATGTCACATGTGATTGCTGTAGTATGTTTGCATTGGAAAGTGAGAAAGGTCAGACTAGTACAATGTCAGTGAACCTATAATGTTTGCATCAGGAAGTGAGAAATATTGAGCTGGTATGACATCAACAAACCTGTAGTCATTCTCATCTCCCACTGTAAGTCTTGTATAGTAGAGAACTTCCCCAAACATGATATTGCCAAGTAAGATAAACTTATATTGTTGTGAGCATACAATGATAGTAGAAGATTAAGACAACCTACTTTTATCATCCACGCAATTCATAGGTTATTAGAAGCCCTCAAATTCTCCCTCCATGCACTCTGAGCAACTTGGCCATTAGGTAATTGAAGACACACCCATCATCTGATTTTGGGGAGGAGAACAAAGCGGTCAAGGAAGGTTTTGATGGCATGCCCAGTACCGAAGGGGGGGGGGAAAATGGGTACCTTTTCATGTTTACGGAGGAGTACATAGCCTTCTCCTAGGTCAATAGAGCCACTTGGAAGGCCAGCATGCAAGTCGTCAAGCTCAGGAACTGCTGCAAGTAAAGCGTTTACATGCGCACATCAAAGACCTTCCTTCGAGAAATTTACAAGGTAATTTGATGGCTGGCGAATTTCCTGCTTGAGATACCCAATGGTTCATTCAATCGTCCATTGTGCAGTGCAGATACATGGCCCTTTTTGGAATGTTTGTGGGGCAAGATGGAGAACTTGATGTATACATGGTCAGATAAAGTGGAGGCAATTGTTACAGCACTGATAATAAAGTTCCTCAAACTCATGTTCCCAGGAAGCTAATAGAACCCATGCTTGAGTTACTTCTTCGTGTGGGAGTGTATGTTGTGCCAGTATTTGAAATCCTCAGATGAGCTTGCAAAAATTCTTCCAATAGTGTTCTGGGAGGAGAGAGTGGAGTAAACCAGGAGCAAGGCTGAATGTATAAAGGTGGAATTCCCAGGTCTTGTAGTCAGTGTTGATCTATTCAGCGATGTTGCAAGGTTTTGTATCAAATGAGCCAGGTATATGGTTTCCGGCTTGCTCAACTGCACGTCCATGTGCTTGCCAAATTTCTTCATCACGAAGGACTGCCCAATCCCAGGTTGTGATGCTATCAGTGGGTGCACAAGCAATTGAACCACACCAAAGAGAAATGAGCAAGTCTGATATATTTGCTGCCAAGTGCATGATGTTGGTTGTCATGCAAAGAGGAACACCTAGGGAGCAAGTGTGGCTAAGACTGAGGATAAGTGGAGCCTTTGTCACCCTGGTTTCAGTGCAATGTAACTCATATTGACATTGGTTAGGTGTGGACATGAGGTGGAACAGGTTTTCTGAATACGCTTGGTCACCAGCAGGAGGAAGTGCAGCTGATGATATATCTGGGTGGTTTGTTCCATTGCACGAGTTATCTGGGAGAAGGAGGGCAGGATAGTAGTGTGAGCAAGTATCTTTGTGTCGCCCTCTAACACCACAATACAACCAACAACTATTCTTGCCGCAATGTCCTATGAGACCATCCCAGTATACAAGCCCTGGTTTGTCAGCTGTCATGAAGAGAAAATAGATGTCTGAGTGAAAAACATCATTGCAAGACATGTCCCATATTTTGAGGCCTTCATTTTGAAGCGCAGATAGGTGGTGCATGCTGATGACAAGGAATGAATCAATATTTTTAGGCTTTTTTGGCCCTGGGATAAACCCACCTGGGAGAACGTGTACCTTGCAGTATTGCCAATCCAGAGGACGACCCAAAGATACAGCCAACAATCAGAGTCCTTGTCTTCATACAATTGAGCACCATCAAGTGAAGCCATCAATACCATGTCATGTTCTTTGATATCGCCCATGAGAACACCACCTAAATAGTCCCAGCCTGCTGTGATGTCATCAATGACAAAGATATGTTCGGAATCTTCAATTTCATCAAGAATTTCCTGAGTTTGTTGAAATAAATACTTCATTTGATGTGCGCTTGCAGGATCATGATAAAGACATTGAAGCTGTGGTCCGAGAGGTAACGTTGTGAAGGTTTTTGTGGGAACCTTGACTCAACCATGGGTGGCTTGTAGTCTGGACTCGTTCCATTGAGATTGACCACAAATGGGGCAGTTTTGGAGGTCCTTGAATGGTCCAGTGAAGCCAACACAAGAGTTGGGACACATGGCATGTTTGATGGGCTCAATTCCTGTATATGCAGCAACCAAATTTTCAACAGCATGAAAGGAGAGTAAACGCTCAAGTGTGGATGCCCCTGGGAAGCTATGTCATGTTGATCGGATGACTCAATTGTACGCATTCTGAGATGCATGCTCCAGCGCAAGGTAAACAGTAAACACAGATGCTATGTCAAATGCCTATATGCTCGATCTTGATTGGGGCTTTTGGGGGATTTCAGAGTCTATGAAGCATTTGATTGGTTATTTTTGCAATAGGATCCTCAAATGATGCATTCTTCACAAGCATGACAAAGTCTAAATTTTTCTGCAGCTTGGGGAGTCTCATAGCCTGAAAGAGTTCATTGAGATCAATTGGAGGTGGTAGCCTTCTATTGTAAGCAATACAATGGATACACTGATTATGTCACAGGTCTGCGTGAAGTGGACTCGGGGGTTGTTCAGGAGTTGGAGAGCGTTCAGGAGGATCTGGACCTTGTGGTGGGACTTCAGGGTGCTCTTCAGGAGTGGGAGAGCACCCAGGAGGATCTGGTGGGGCCTCAAGGTGCTCTTTGGGAGCAGGAGAGCATCCGGGAGGATCTGGACCATGCAGAGGTGCATCAGGGCAATTCTCTGGAGGACCTGGCGAAAACCGGTCCAGTCCAAGTGAATGGAAACATTCTGGGACTGGTGTCCCTCAATCAGGTACATTGGGCTACAAATGATATAGATACACCAACATAGATAACACAAGAAGCAGGTATAACTTACGGGTGCTGTGCTAGGATCATTCCAGACTCGGGCACACTTCCTTTTGCCAATACAAGAGTGTGCTTCTGGTGTTTCTCGGGCTCTCTTGGCGAGGGCTCATTGTGTCTCAGCTTGGCGTGTGCTTTGAGACAACTTTGTGCTTGGCCCAGGCTCAGGTTGTGCGGGTAATCTATCTTGGGATGGGATGCTCTGACGGTGGGCAAGAACAGCATGAGTGGCATCGAGTGTAGTTACTGCCTTCAAAGCAATAATCTTGATGTGCTTGTTGTCTTGGGCTTCTGCAAGGTGTCGATAGAAAGTTCTTTCAGCAAGGAGGCGAGGCTGGGCATTGCAGTACTTCTGACAAGTACATACCAATTGCTTTTCAGCTTGAGAGGACGCAGACTTGTGAATCAGGTCCATGGAAGTGGGAGGAAATGAGGTATTGGATTGCAGGGGCAGAGGACTATGTACTACGATGCGTCATGCTTGCAATAAGGTGATGCCATCGTACACATTTTCAATGTGTGTTCATGCACTCTATTGATAGTGGTGATGCAGACTGTATCGATCTGCAACATGAAAATTCCATATCTGGTCACATGGGGTCACATGGTAATGACAGGTTTCATATAGCACCAGATATGACTGTACCAGGTCATAACCAGTTTTCACAGGGATTGAGGTCAGAAAGTTTGTTGGCATCTGAGTTACTAGATGCTTCATGTCTATAAATAAAATTGTAGACCACACATAGTGCCATTGGAATTCTAGCTTGTATTTCAATGGAGTATTCAGTTGGAAGTTGAAGGATATGGAAACATCGCTTCAAGATCCCAAAGATGTGTTCAACTACATTCCGGGTGGACGAATGGCATAAATTGAAGAGTTCTTTCTTGTTCTGAGGCCTGGTATAGCATCAGCCTGCCGAGCTGGAGTGAATATGAACAAAATAAAACAGCATACCATGTTGAAGATCACCCCCACTCAGTGAGATGATACTACACACTGCAGTATGGAACCAGTAGCCCAGGTTCCTGTGGGAAGCCTGCATCTGTGAGCAGATATTTTCCAGCAGGAATTGGGAGATCCATACCAATCGCATTACCATAGACACAGACATCTGATGCTGATGCTGATCCCTCCCATCCTGTGAGCATGTACATAAAGTTGAGGTTGAAGTCATATGTGAACAGTGTGTTCTGTGAGAGAAAACCTTTGCGATTGTAGTAGAGTGGGTGAAACAGGGCAGGAGGAGTGATGGGAATGGAAATGTGGCTTCCATTGATTGCTCTGATTGTGTCTCTAAAGTACAGAAAGAACTTGGAGTTCCATTGGATCTTTGCTGGAATGTTGTTGCCTGATGGAAACTGTACATATGTCATATAGAATGGCAGGCTTGAAAAAAATATCCATCATTTTTCAGAAGTATCTACAAGATAGTCAGTTAGATGAGATGATCTGAGGATACTCTGCACATAGAAATATCAAGAGATCATACTGCTTGAATGCTGGAAATGCTCGCCGACATGATGCATTGTGAGACCTGTTACACATATATATAGAAATATGGCTAGCTGTTCCTCCAACGTTACTCTCTTTGAGTCACGGTGACCTGCCTGACATAGCTTGATAAGAAGTTGTAGAAACATTTCCTTTCTGACTCTGAGTTCACAGTGAATGCAGTCAGGATGTCCAGCTATCAACTTGAGGACCCACTGATGACCTGAAAGGATTGACATATGATAAGGTTCTGGGTCCTTTTGGGCTGGTTTTGTATTAAAGGTGACCTTGACAATGTTCAGTAGAAGGATGTGGATAAGTTTGAGCATCTCAAGCAGCAGTTGTTGATGGATTTCAACTGGGATCATTGGTATTGCTTCAACATATCTACACTTGATCTATGTGATGTACTATCAGCTTTTGACCTCTGACTGGTCATCAAGCCAAGCTGCTGTGGTGCCAAACAAATGCAAAACTTATTGTAGGTGAGTAGCAACTGTATCCGTTTTGGCCCTTAAAATGTTACATTATATTTATTCCAAACTTGGAGTGTTTCCAAGGTGGAATTTGTGGATATATTTGTATCAACTAAGTTAATTACACTTATTTGACCTTGTCTGGAGTGATAGTAGCTATGGACAAAAGCCCTGGCTCATGGCCTAGACAATGTAGAAGCTGGGCCAAAAGCCATGATAAGTTCTACCATATGGTCCAGCTTGGCTCAGCTTAAGAAAGCCCAGCTTGGCCTGGCCTGGGGCCTGAGACTGGGCCTTACAATACTAATGTTTGGAAATAAAGGATAGGCTCAATTCATAAAGTGCAGTGTAGAACACTGCCAAAGTATACCCTGCTGTCAAGAAGATCTGTGTAATATTATAACTTCCAAGGATGTGATATAGCATGAAATTTGCTGTGGGATGGCTGAGGGATATACATATGCATAGAAAAGTGCCATCACTGGAACACCACAGCCAATTCAATTGTGGGAATGTAATATTCAAGCCCTCCTTCATGTTTGATCTTGAATGGCACTGCTGTTCTCAAAGGAGACTAATATGTCCTGAATTGTACAGCTGAGTGTAAGAAATAGCCCTGGAATGCTTTGAAGTGCTTGTTTGTGAAGTATGGTGTAGACCAATGCACAGGGAACATTTAACAAGGTAAAGGCAAGGATAATGAGGATAAAGATATTCAAATATTGCACCAGTGTGCTGTTGCATATGTAGGATCCAGGAGTTGAAGAGGTGAGTTTTTTGTATTGCATAATTGTCAGACTCTATAGGTAACCACCTTAGTAGAAATGAAAGGGCTGGAAGTGCACAGATAAGTTGAGTATTGTTACAGAATTTGTGCCCCTACACGACATACCCTATATTTTCCTCTCTCCAGATAACTCACCATATCTTTCCATTGAAGAATTCCTCACCTCTCTGGACTGACAACGGGACCTATCCACATTCGTCCCTGATTCCTCCTTTCCCTAGACGGAACCCCATTCCTATTCTTAGATGCGTACTTCTTGTTTCACCTATCTCATCTTGATCCGTTTCACTCTTCCACCAGCCCTTTGGTCCGTTGGTCTCCATTTCATATCTCGTATGCTTTCCTCTTTGGATTCCGCAGCTGCTCCGCTTTCACTACGCAGCACTGGCCTTCCATTCCGTTTCTCCTTTCAGTATCGCACCATTCTCCATTTCCCTTTTTCATTGGCTCAGCGATGTGGAAGCCTACCCTGAGTCTTACTTAGAGCTCCAATTCCCTCTCTGCTATGTACTATATAAGGTCTCTCAACCTCTTGTTTGTTCCTTAGCTAGTTCTATGCAATCCAGCCTAGTTTCTAGTCTACCAAGGTTCGCCTTGAGACCCAATCTGCTCAAAGCCTTCCCTCACCCTCACCCGGAATGGCTCTCTTAGGACGTTGCGACTCTTCGTGAGATCCTCCCTAGGATACTCCATTCAACGTGAACCACATCCAACAGGAGATTACTCAAGGACACTCCCTGTATGTTGAAGACTACTTGAATGACACTCTTGACACAGATCCAATCGGAGATTACTTTAACGACACTCCGATATATGACGTAAGGCAAGAAACCAGGCCTTGACATAACAAGTATCCATGCAACTTGAAATGATCCAGGAGATTACAAACCATCTCTCAATAGAGAGATTGACAATGCTGAGATAATCAGTGGAGGAGATGGCAGAGGCTATTATAAGGGGAAAAGAGAGACATATTCTGGGCTACCTTTTATGAGAATCTGAAGCATAGGCCAAGGAAATGTGGCACCTCCAAGTGATCTTATTCCAGACCAATGGATGTGGATGTGACATTGAGATACCTATTTCAGTGTGATTGTTCTGCAGACTAAAACAAAGTAGATGCAATTTAGATTGAAATCTGATGATTGTGGTAACACTTTTTTCATTTATATTTTCTTCCTAATCCATGTTTAGACCAACTAAACACTTGCAATGCACATGTTTGAGCTAATCTTGCTAGTGTCCTGATTTGTTTGAACCCCTATAGACATGATTCAGCTGATGGACAAGCTTCCATAGAAGATCCTGAACAACAGATATTGTATTGTCTTTTTGGGTTTGGTGAGCTTTTTTCATTTCAGGTGATGGTTAACCATGCCACACACTTTGTATCAGGTGCCAATGTGCTTTTGGATAGCCAGCAAAGGCTTATCAAAGAACTGAAAAAGGCCATTCTAAAAGGAAATGTTTGTGAATGTACTGCTGCTACATTGACTCTTCTGAGGTTATGCAAGAGTGACTCATTACCAAACTAAAGTCACAAGCTTATGTTTCATTAGCCAATGCCATCCAAATTATCTTCTTGAGATTTACCTGTTGAATGTCCTTGTTAGTGTTGGAGAACAGCCTATAGATATACTTTTTATTACCTTTACTATGGTACATATACTACATACACTACATTTTTGTAAGGTTGGGATTCCTTACTTTACTCAAGATCATGCAGATAAGCAGATGAAGTAAACTGTATAGGATTCATCAATGATAATGTAGAGGAATTGTAAGATAGATGGAGAGCTGTTGTCAAGGTGGTCCTCTCTTTTTATACTACTTGTTATGGGTGCATGTGATTATCTATATCACATGCACCATTTTGGGCACTATACTATTTCAGGACTATATGCCCCTAACACCCTCCCCATTTTGCATGGCAATAGATCAAAAACAAATGTATATATATAGAGTGAAAATAAAACTATACAAGGAGATGAACATAATTCTAGATATCAGAGAAAGAGAAGCATTTGGAGATTGTGCCCATGGAAAGAAAACAAAACAAAATGGTAAATCATAAAATAAAATTATGGAGGATACTCCTGCCTCACCACCTCACATTGGTGCTGGACCCTCTGGGAGCTCACCATCTTCTTTGAGTGCAACATCCTCACTTCTGTTGTGTCACATTGAGGCCTGGTGGCTAGCCTTACATTGATACTGGGAGTGTCTAGAAAGTAATCTCTGGTTGGATCCATATCGAGAGTGTCTTTCAAGTAATCTTTGATATGTAGGGAGTGGCTATGAGTAATCTCCTGCCAGATGTGGTTCCCGCTGAGTAGAGTATCTCAGGGAGGATTCCACAAAGAGTTGCAACATCCTAAGAGAGCCATTCTGGTTGAGGGAAGACTTCAGATGGGAGGGGTCTCAAGGCAAACCTTGGAAGACTAGTAACTAGGCTGGATTGCAATTTGCATAGAACTAGCTAAGGAGCAAGATACAGGAGAGAGGGGTTTATATACTGTACAAGGCAGCATGGGAAGACCATGATATAAGGGGGAAGACTGAGTCACCCGATAAGAGAGATAGTGACCAAGGAGAGAGTTGTTCAATGAGAAATCAAGAAGAAGAAGTGGAATGATATTGAAAGAGCAGAACAATGCTGTGGAGCAAGGTGCAGAGCAGCTGTGGAATCTAAAGAGGAAAGCATATGAGATGTGACATGGAAACCAGCAGATACCAAAGGACCAGTGGAGGAGTGAAGCAGATCAGGACAAGAAAGGTGAAACAGAGAAATGCATCTAAGAATGGAACAGAGTTCTGTTTAAGGGAACAAGGCATTTGGGATGAATGGGGAAAGGTTCTGGTACTGGTCCAGAGAGGTGAGGAATTTATTGACAGAGAGATACAGCTGTGAGTCAGGGGAAAGGAAAATGTAGGGGATATTGTGTAGGGGCACAAATTCCATAACATGTTGTCCCCACTGATAGGTGTGAGAATTAAGTTGTAAGTGACTGCAGCTTTGCTGAAGAGTTGGAGAGTTTTGACCTCCACATGAGTCTCTGAGCTTATTGCAATGGAGATTATTTCCTCCACTGGTTGACCCAGTGACACAGCCTTGTGCTCATGCCACTCTTGTGTATGGTTCAGAGAGTCATTGGAGCATGCAACCCTGAGCTCCCACCTGATCCTGATCAGTTCATATATAGCACTTGTGGAGGGGTTGCTAAACTTTCTGGAATCCTCAATTCAGACAACCATCTCTTGGGCAGCAGTTCAGGCCCAGATGACTGCATTGTTGGTATCATGAACAGTGACACAATTGGCAGCAATGTATGCTGTTATGTGAGTCAACAGACTTGCATTGAGGGACAAGAATTTACTTACTCTGAGGGAGGTACTTACAAAGAGACACTGCATCCTCAAAGAAGTATCAAGGTTGAGAACAAAAGATGAGGGGACTAAGTCACAACCAAATGAGTTGTGGATTGCAAGACTAACTGACACTGTAATTGCATAGAACAAGAATGAAGAAGGGATACAGGCTATGCAGGTATTTAAGTACTACGGATTACCTAACCAAAAGGTCGTAGAACTATGTGGAAGAATGGGAACATGTGACTACTACAAGAGAAGTAATCAGAGGAGCAGATAGTCCTGTGAGACAGCATAGTACTAAAGCAGAAGAAACAGAGGAGGAGAGATAGGTCCAAAGGTGAGTAGATAGTGATCAACCTCCTCATATTGAGGAGCAAAGTGGAAATAAGGATGATGTACTACTGAGATAAGGAAGAAGATATGAGAGAGGAAAAAGATTGTAACATACACTGTGATGTCAGTCATGGTGGCCTGGTTGTTGAACTAGCCAATCCAGGTCACTGGGCCATTTTTGAGCAGGCTGCTGACACCTGCTTGAGAAGATATTGATACCACCCAGGTACCATCAGGAGGCATATGAGGCCTTACATCCATATCATATTGTTACAATTTTCTTCCTTTCTTATGTATTCTTCCTCATCTCTGTAGTACGATATCCCTACTTCTGCTTTGCTCCTTCACATGAGGAGACCAACCGCTACTTACTTGTCTTCCCATCATACTCCTCCCCCTTTATCATTCTTCTCTAGTTCCCTATCTTATCACAGGACTGTCTCCCCCCTTGATTATCTCTCTCATGGTAGTCATGTTTTCTGATATTCCACCAAGTTCTATGACCTTCTACTTAGGTAATCCATAGTACTTAAATACCTGCTCAGCCTGTATTTCTCTCTTTATTCTTGTTCTACGCAATCACAGCATCAGTCTTATGAATCTGCAACTCATCTGGTTGTGACTTAGCCCCCTCATTTCTTGTTCTCACCTTAGTCTTATTTTGAGGACACAGTGTCTCTTTGTGAGTACCTCCCTCAAAGTAAGTGGAACCTTGCTCCTTGATGTACATAAGTCTGTTGACTTGCGTAACACATATGGTCAAAATTTGTCTGTGGAATGAAAGCAAGGCACTCCATGATGAGAAACCCCTGTACTTGTCATTATGTAGGGGGGTTGAGGTCAGAGTTCTTGTTGTCAGGGTAGACATTGCATCTGTTCCTGGAAACATTTTGCAGTGTCCTTCATGGCTGCTCAAAGGGTAAACCATCTGGCACTTATCAATGAAGTTTACCCAGTTATCAACCAGAGCATTGAGTGAAGGTGCCCCTCAAGGGAGAGCTTGTGCTTCAAATTGAGAACAATAGGTCCTTGGAAATGAAAGGAGGATTCCTTAGCTTTGGGCAGAGAAGAAGCAGATTGCTTATCAATTTGAGTGAGGAGATTCACTGGGGAGTCATTTTCCAA
>JBBPMA010000332.1:0-28765 GCA_038090075.1 Xanthoconium purpureum | reverse complement strand
GACACGGTAAACGTTGCGCCACCAACCCCGTACGTACGTCTCTGCATCCCACACGAATGCTTTTCATTGTGTTCCCGCAGCTATCCACTTGCCACATGTTTCCGGCCCTGGACTCGCTGCAACGGTGTGGGTTAACAAGCAGGTCGCCGTGCGTATCTTTTTCACATCTTATACACATTGCTCATGTTGATCAGTGTACACCTCCATTGCCTTGCGCTCTCGGTGCTTGTTCACACGTTCTGTAGACCGTATGACGCCCTCGTGAACAGTACTTAGAACGCTGGCTTTTGGATCGTGCGCTTATTTGGTAGTTAGGATCATCTTCAATTGAGGCGAGACCGCTGCGTTGCACGACATCGTAGGGAACTTTCACCGCGGACTTGAATAATCCATGAGTCAGAACATATCATACACATGTTTGTAACGAGAAGCGACATAAACAAGGTACCCTGAATGCATCACATGAGCTCGTCCACCGTATAAGGAGGCACCGCTTCTTCTATCACCCTCCTCTGTTCCTCAAACTCTTCAACGTGGGCTTGCGTCACCTCCCTTATCTCTTGCGGAACTTGCAGATCAAACACATGAGCCCAATGGTCAGATGGTGGAATAGCAACTGACCAGGTTCCATGATCGCAGGCAATGCCCTCCCAACCGTCTCTTGTATCCTTTGCAACCGCTGATTGATCGTGCCAACGAATTTCTGAAGAACTAAGGTCCAGTCATCCGTCGGATCCGCTTCGCCGGGCTCACCTTTTGATCCTCCGCCACGAGCTCGACGATCCCCCGACTCGCCGCTTGCGACTTTTCCTGAATCGCAGCCTGCGCCTGGCCGAGCTTGACTATGACACAGTCAGTGGTCATCCACCGGAGTGACAACGGCGCGCAAGACGTACACGTAAACACCCGTTTACCTTCCTCGCTCCTATCTTCTTGGAACTGCAGCAAATGCCCGACTTCGCTGAGAGTCCGCCAACATCAGCCGTCGTGGGTCCGGACAAGGACAAAGGAAACGCACCGTTGTGCAGGCATGATGTACAATTCCGACACACGGAGGTATGTCTGCGAAATCCGCTCTGCAAGCATGCTCACCTTGAGCGGACCCATCATTTGTGCATACATGGCATGCTTTGTCCAATCTAGTGCCATCAAGTCAGCGAGCATACATAGAGAAACGCAAGGCAACGCACCCGAAAGCGAGACGCCAGCGAGGACCATCTGGGAGTTGGCCTTGATGTTCTTGACCCAGGATGACACCTGGGGTTTCATCACGTCGTTGATCAGAGATGCCACGTTACGAAAGAACTCCGTCATTTGCGAAAACTGGGCGCGGAGGGCTATGTCGCAAAACTGGTTGTTACGACGGACGTCCGTGAACGCATGGAGGTACGCACTCGTAAAGGCCTTGACGGCCTGCATGAGCACCGGCAAAATCTCTTTCAGGGTGGCGTTCTCCAGGGACAATTTGGTCATGGATGCGATCGTCTTTGCGATTTCACGCTGGCCTTCGATCAACTTCGTCGACGCTTTATCATATGACTCCCGTGCAGCTTCGAGGTTTGCGCGTGTTTGATCGACCTAGGAAAAAGAGTAAGAAAACCATCAAAGACACGTTCGCCGCATACGCACTCTAAACTTTGACGTTTCAACCGCAGCTTGCTATACAAAGTTTTCCATTAACCACTTGCACCGCGCGAGGGGCACAAGGACCACATACCGCACAACTGCTCGTACTCGAGACGTTCTTTGGCGTACCAGGACCCGTTGCCACGTTCCCGGTTTGCTGCAGAATCAGGTTGCACCGCGTCACGATACCCTGCAGCGCCTTGATCATCTTGTTCACCCCTGACTTGTACTTATCGAGCGCGCCATCGTTGTGACTCTGGATCGTCCGCGCGATCCCGTTGACTTTCTTTGCGACAACGACAGCGCGTTCGACAATGGGAAGGAGCTCCGACGAGATGGGTTTGGTCTTGTCGAGACGATTTAGCATGCCTTCCAAGCTCACTTCGATGAACAAGCCAGCACTCTTCTTGTTCTGAATAGGTACGCAAATGAGGTACAGAAGCAAGGTATATGCGCTACATACCGAGCCACGGATGTTATCCCAGTCAGGTTTGCCCCCCGGCCCGCCAGATATGAGGAGTTTTAGATCGGAAACGAGGCCGAGTATTTGTTGAGCGAGAGCGGCGCCGGGGTCACTCAACGCTTGTCCTGAAGGCTGCGTTGATTTCCCTGGCCAAGTCATAATCCGTTTATGTTGAGAGATTGAGGGTGGCTTACCCAGTAAGGAAGAGCAGCCGGCTTGCAAGTAGTCGCTCTTGACCTTGGCCATGCCAAACACGGCGTTGATTGGCGCAGTGATGGCATTCGTCAAGCTTTCTACTACATGCATGCCCACGATATTCCAGCTAGTGAGGATGTCAACCTGATGACCACCGCCAATTGACGTCAAAATAGCTTACCCAGATGGGAGGCTATCGACAGCGGTCTTGAATTCGTTTTCCGCTGTCGCAAACGACTGTATAGCACCGTCACCCGTCAGCTCCGGTATCCTCAAGGGCGTTTCACTCACTTTTTTCATCAGCTCGGACGTCTCCTTGGCTTCTCTGACCATATTCTCTTCCTGCTCTGCCTGTTGCTGAAGGATCGAGAGGTGCATCTCGTTTCGCTCTGTCACTTGTTCAACGCTCCCGATCTGTTGAACAGAGTGAAGCACGAGACGACCCAGACGTGCTCGATCATATGCCTACCTTGTACGTCGTACACTCCAAGATCTCCTGTGCAAGCGCGGATATCCTCACGAACGCTCTTTCACACGTCCGCGACGCGTCTCTGGCTCACGGCATCAGCAACCACGTTGTCCCAGCCATCACGCATACAAACGACGTACACGCATATGTTGGTGAGCTCCGACACCGAATCCAGCGCATTCGGAAGCAAGTACTCCACTTCGGTCGGCGACGTGCTCTGCACGATGACGGTGACAGCCCTCCTGATCGCGTCTGGCAGCTGCGCCGACGCGTTGTGGATGCGCGTCATCTGGTGCGAGGCTGTCTCGAACGCGGTGTAGCCGTCGCCGACCATCTGCTGGAGGCAGGTCTTGAACGAGGTGGGGTACTTTGCGTACGTAAACGTGATAGACTTGGTGTTGTCTGAGATGAGGGCTGGGGTGTGCAACGGTCAGCGGGGTATCGTGGGTGTTTGGGGAGACGACGCACAGAAATCTTTTGTGCTGGATGCGATGACCATGAGGGAGCCGAGGAGGGCGATGGAGAGTGGGGCGGGTTGGAGGAGGTCGCCCCAGTTTGTGTTGCACCACATGCTGTGAACGAGGTGAATGTCGGGGAGAACCCATGATGGATGGAAGCATAGGGTACGCACATCATCCAGGCGTCTTCATTGACGTCTTTGCCTTTGGATATCTGCGAGACTGCGTTGCGGACTTGGACCAACTCGGAGGAGGACATGGTGAGATGGGTTCGCGGGCGTGTTGAGGTGTTGGGTTGGAAGGGCACAGTTTATACAAAGGGTTGATGGGCTGGGAGGGTACGGTAGCGCCCATAGAAACCTGCTTCCATTCTTTGGTCTCCACGATATGTGACGCATTCCTTTCTCATAGGGTCCTCCAAATGCGTGTTGGAGAAGCTTGTAATGACGCCCGGTGGCGCGAGGACAACACGAGTCCACGGTGCCGGCATGGGACAGTACCATCCGTCCTTTACTCTTCACCTCTGAGACAATGTTGGCCGCTCCACCTCCGTGACGAGAACGCGCACTGCCTGTCGCCCGTGCTTCTCGAATGGAGTAGCACCGCTACTTCTTATCACATATCGCATAGCCTCATTACATGAGTGGTTATCACAGGAAGCGATCCCGTGAATGAGATGGTTCGATCGAATCACCTTGTGTCCTTGGCGAGGTACGACGTTCCATCAGTCACGGTTCAACCATGCAGTTCAAAGAGAGAGCCCCTGTTGGCGCCAACCGAAGTCGACAGGGACGTGTTTAGGGTGATGTTGGGGTAATTACGAGGGAAAGGAAAAGACTCTAGATACCCAGCATTACGTGTTCGGCGCTTATCTGCATGGCATCGTGATTCATGTTGGCGGCACACTCTGCCAGGAAGTGTGATATAGAGAGAGCCATGCACCCCTGTTTGATGGGCACGGGACGAGCAATATGCACCTTCAATCACCGAGGTTGAGCGCTAGCGATACTACCGGGCATATGGTTCGATCAAGTAGTGTTTCGTCCTCAGCGAAGCCGCATGGCAGATAACACCTGTCCGCAACTCCACATAATTCGTCAAGATTCACACTTTGGGTCAGATTAACCAATTACAGCCTTTCACAGTTCAGCGCCGATCAGAGACGACGGGAACGTGTTTAGGGTGATGATGCGGCCAGCGGGGCATCTACGAGAAAAGGGTCTTTGTTATCCACTCGGCGCTTACCTGGACTGTGCTGTGATTCCCAGGCTCCCATACGCCATGAAGTTCCGCTGTCACTCCACCCCACCTCCTCCCAGCCTACTTAACCTACCGTCTTGGCATCGACGACTCAAGTTGCCATACTCTGTCCCCGGGCTGCACGTCGACCCCTTCCACCGACACCGTAGGGGGCCATCGCCAACGAAACGACACTCCTCACTGTTGATCACGCCATGATGTGTGGGCCCGAATGTGTGCATGCTCTCTCCCAACTTTTACCACACAGGCTTGTAGAGCGTGAGCGTTACTCGCTCCGTCTGACGTTGCTTCACGTTCACACACATCATCTCAGGTGGATACTCTCAGCCTGAACCTGAAGACGTAAGTCACCCATCCGTGATCACCCAACGTGCGAGGGGCTAATCTTGTGCCGCAGCCTCAAATCAACGAACTCGTTAGGAGAGCGGCTACGATGCACCAAGATATCGAGGACGCAGCGTCGCGTTGTACATTCCTCGAACACTCGCTGTCCATGTTACAGACAGAGAGTGAAGCACTCTTGACATTGGACGCCGCCCTTGCGATGGATACCCTCCTTGCGCTCGTCAAGCGTATCGAATCGCTCCACCGAATCACCGAAAAACAAAAGACGTCCGCCTTGGTGCCTTACCGCAATCATAACTGGGCGCTCAAGGCGATGCAAATCCGTGCGCCGCTCGTTGACGCGTGTAAATCACAAAGCCGGGTCGTGTTTGCGCACTTTCAGTCTTTGAGCGAAAAAGCGAGGAACTTGACAAAGAGATACACTGAGGTGAGCCACTATCTCTGCCGTTCGTTGGCATGTTTCCTTACCTCGTGCATGAACGCAGCTCGCGACGGACTTTACGTTTGAAATTGGCTCGGCGCAAGACCGCATTGAGAGACTTGGGGACATGATGCGGATCGCAGAGACGGTGCGAAGTGGTGTGGAAAGTCGACGCGAAAGCTGGCAGTACGTACGACGTGTTCCTGTGACACAAGTCTGAATAGCCGTCTCGCAGGGGCCAAAAGGCGACGGCCGAAGCACATGTCCAACAAGCCAGAGAGACCGTTCGGTCTGCGGAGAGGAAACGCGAAAGTATGGAATCAGCTCGGGTATGATCTCAGTCTCCTTCTCATTGTCGTTCGTGGTGGTCGTTAAACGTAGCCTCTATTGACCAGGTCGTCCGCAACATTTTCACGCTTGGAATCGGAGAGATCTTCGATTTCGGTGACTTGAACGAGGAAATCGAAGACGCCGAGAGAACGATATCCAACGCCGAACAAAACGTACGAGCCTGTCAGCAAAGTATTCAACGGGCCGTGACGGCGCTGCAGCAAATCAACGACCAGGTAGCGAGTCTCAACGCGCTCGGAGATACGGTCCGTACTCAAGAGACGACGCTGCATGCGAGCGTGTCGCATGGATGCGCACTGCGCACGCGTACCATCGATCTGACGAATGCCTCCCTGGACGTCACCCTCTTTGTTGGTTCGCTTGCTGCCAAGAGCGAAACGTTCGCGATGAACCATACCGCACGGGAATTCGCAAATGGGGTGTTGAACTTTGGGAGGCTGATGGTGTCGGATGGGAGGTTAAATGGGCTGTTGGTGGAGCGGGACCCGGGGGCGTTGCAGGAAACGCTGAATATGATTGCGCAGAGCGATCCCGTCGAGAATGCTGTAGTGAACGGTGGATTGATGGGGGCACAGCGGCCGCGACTTATTGAGGACCTGATGTAAGGGATGCGTTTTTGACTGTGACAACGCGATGTTTGGATTAGCCGTGATGAAGCTGAGGCTCAACCCACCTAGATGGATTATTGGATAGTGGGATCGGCACTGAATGGGATATGACCCAACGAGGGAGACACGTACCTCTTGGCGTGGGCTCGCAAACACGGGGCCTTCCTAGCAAGGAAAACAAAGCACAGGGGTTCCGAGCTTCGAAGCATAGGCGATGGGAAAAAACAGCGTAGAAGCGGTCAAACACTGCGCCAACGTGTATACCACGAGTGATTTCGCCCACGCAAAGGCGTTCCCATCAGCATACTTACCTGCAGAAAAAAAAAGTGAATTCCCGATTTCGGACGGGTAATGATGAGTCAGCAGATTTCCAATGCAGTTGGTCAGCGTGACATCACATCGCGGATTCGCGTGAGTATCCCATATGTGTTTTCGTGCAATCATTCCGACGAGCGTGTCCTCGACGTGCCAGACTTGGAAGTGATGACACACGCACAGAGGTACAAATACTGGCCAGCCCAGTTGTCTCCCCGTAACCCATCCAACTCTCCATCATGTCTGCTCCCAGGGTCGCTATCATCATATACACCACGTACGGCCATATCGCCAAATGTAAGGGGATAGACTTGTTTCTCTACCGCTCTGACCATCATCTTCCAGTGGCCGAATCCGTCAAGGAAGGCGTGGTTGCAGCCGGTGGCTCTGCAAAAATTTACCAGTGCGTCCATCCCTTCTGCGATCAACACATCGCTCATCGCACCTAGAATCCCAGAGACCCTCCCAGAGGAAGTCCTCACCAAGATGCATGCTCCTCCTAAGCCAGACTACCCCGTCATCTCCACTGAGCAACTGACGGAATACGACGCTTTCCTCTTTGGTATTCCCACCCGTTATGGCAACTTCCCCACGCAGTGGAAGGCAAGTTCGAGCGTTGTGGCCCCTTGATCAGCAGTCTAATTATGTTCAATAGTCATTCTGGGACGCCACCGGCGGTCTGTGGGCTACGGGCGCCCTGGCGGGCAAGTTTGCGGGCGTGTTCGTCTCCACGGGCACCCCAGGTGGCGGTCAAGAATCCACCGTCATGAGTTCGATCTCCACCCTCGTGCACCACGGAATCATATACATCCCTCTCGGCTACAGCCGCACGTTTGCACAACTCTCCAACCTGGACGAGGTCCACGGTGGTGCGTCTCCTCCTTCTCCTCGGGCCCTTTCTTTCCATTTTCTCACGCGATTGGCTTGTGTTAGGATCGCCTTGGGGTGCGGGTGCGTTTGCCGGCGCGGACGGGAGTCGTCAGCCCAGTGCCCTCGAACTCGAGGTCGCCAAGATACAAGGTACCGCGTTCTACGAGCTCGTGACGCGGAATAGCGTGCAGGTCCACTCGATGCCAGTAAGACGCAAGTTTGGCAGTCGCATCATGGACAGGTGGCGGAGCCTAGGAAAGCGTGGCGTGCTCGCATAGATGCCGGACAAAGGCTGGGGTACATGTGTTTTTTTCTCGTTTCATTCTCGTTCTGTTCTGCTCGTTCCCAAACATGTCCCAAGGGAGGTTGTACCGGACTGTGTCATGGATCATACATATGTTATATTAATATGAACTGGATGCGATCGTAGTAAGGCGTGCACTCGACCAATTGCCGCGGTGTCCCAGGACAAAGCACGACAAGATGAGGGGGTCACGCGCGTACCGAACACTGAGCCGCGGCGGGTGGCTCGATTTGCCTTTATCTGAGTTCCTCGATGCACCTTCTTCGCCCACCGTGGAATCCTATGCGAGTGGCTTTCCTTCTCGCTTCCATGCTTGACTCCGCGGACTGATGGAACGACATGATCCCTGACGCAGCCAGAGTCGGGTCGCGTAGTAGCAGGGCACTCGTGGATTCCGGCCCCATCATTTCCTTGGCGATCCAGGTGTTCCCCGTGTCGTCCAACCATACAGTGATCCACCGCCACTTGTGTCAGCAAATTATTCGTGGCTCCCAATGTCCAACAGCAACGGTTTCATTAGATCCAATATGAGAATTGTTGCCTATGTTTGTATAATGATAAGATGACTCGGTGATAAGGCCTTCAGCTACCTCCCTCACCGGCATGTCACTGGAAAGACACATCCTCCCGTGATGAATGCATAAACGTACTGGAAGTGTGAAAGAACGGTTGTGTGTACTTAGAACCCAGGTTTTTAGCCCTTCAGTAAGGCAAGTGCCAGGATAGGGTGCTGATTGTGATATCGACAACAAGTTCAACGTTGGGGCCTAAAGTTTTATACATGGAAAATTGAATGTTCAGATTCACGTCCCTTTGTTCGTGGTCCGGCTACTAGTACGCTCCACAAAGGTTTGATTTAATACAGGTTCATACAACGCGATGACCAGAGAAAGACTTGCAGAAAGGAAGACAAAGGGTTTGGGTATCCCAACGGCTATGTGCGGCCGACCTTGGACTGTACCACACACTGAAAGAAAAACGCTCTCAACTCGGTAGATTCACACAATGATGTTACACACACACAGAGCTCGACACAAAACTAAGAAGTAAGCATACTGAGAATTGCATATATCTCGAGACTTTCAACGGCCCCGGTCCTCTGGAGACTCGACCCGTCAGATGAGGTCCTCCACCTGGTACGGAGGAGTCGCTTTCTCGGCCTCCTCTTTCTGACGCTCGAATTCCTTGACGTGTCCCTCGGTCACTTCCTCTATCTGGCGTGGAACTGCAACGATCCCCCAGCTTCAACAACCAACGACAGAGCATAAGTACAGGTTACAGAACGACATACCAGGTTCCTTGATCGCCGGGAGAACACTCCCGACCGTTTCTTGAATCTTCTCCAAGCGGTGTTTAATCGTGATGACGAATTTCTGAGCGCGGACACATCATGGGAGGGCGAAAACAAATGAGCGACACGACGAAGGAAAGCAGATGGAAAAATAGGCACGTAAATGTTTTGCTGGACTTACCTTCTGATCCGCCTTGACGAGCTCGGCGATCCCCTCGCTCGCCGTCATAGAACGCTCCTGAATCGCTTGCTGAGCTACGGCGAGTTCCGCTGTGCATCCCATCAACCAGTCAGTTAACGATCTCACACCGTCATGCGACGCTGTGCACCGTACCTAAAAGCTTCTGTTTGCCTTCCTCGCTTGTGTCCTTGGCGAAAATAAGCAAGTTTCCGACTTCCCTAAGAACCGTGAGGGTCTGTGAGTCGAAGAGGATCCAAGCAACATAGAGGAGGAAACTCGAACCGTTGCGCAGGCATGATATACTGTTCGGATACACGCAGGTATGTTGCAGAAATTCGTTCCGCAAGCATGCTCACTTTAAGGGGTCCAGTCATTTCGGTATAGATCGCCTGCTTGAAAAACGCTGGTAGTGTTATGAAGTGATATTAGTTCAGGGAAAGTGTATGGATGAAGCTTCCTTACCGGAAAGCGGGACACCTCCGAGCATCAAATGGGAACCTCCCTCGACCTTGGCGGCCCATGATTGGACTTGAGGTCTCATCACGTCAGTGATCAATGACGCGACTGAGGAAAAGAACTGCATCATTTGCGAGAACTGAGCACGAAGCGCTATGGTACCAGCCGAGTGTCAATAATTGAAAGGATACGAAAGGAATGTACGCGTACTCGAGAATGCTCTGACCGCTTGTATAAGCACGGGGATGATCTGTTCCAAGGTGGCAGTTTCAAGCTTCAGTTTCGTCAATTCTCCGATTGTCTTGGTGATTTCCCGCTGACTTTCAATGATACGTTCGGAGACCTTGTAGTATGAATCCCTCGCCGCCTCGAGATTTGCCCGTGTTTGATCGACCTTGGAAGAATGTCAGTCGATTCCCAAAAGTGTATCCATTGCATACTTTAAATTTCGCCGTTTCGATCGCAGTTTGCTATATAGCGGATTCAGTCATATATTTCACTAACGACACAAGGCCTCACATACCGTAAGGCTGGGATTCTTCTGGATGTCCTTTGGGGTAGCAGGGGTAGCAGGACCAGTCGCAGTGTTCCCCGTTTGCTGTAGAATGAGATTGCACCGCGTCACGATTCCTTGAAGATCATCCACCGCTTTCTGGACTATCGGTTTGTACTCATCAAGCGCTGCGGGATCGGTGGACTGGCCGGTCTTTGCTATCTCATTGACATTTTTCGCGACGTCGATGACTTGTTGGACGACAGGCTGCAGCTCCTGGGAGGTGGGCTTGGTGGGCTTGAGGCGCTTCTCCATGTTTTCCAGGTTCAGTTGGACAAACAAGCCGCCACTCTTGTTGCCCTACATAGCATGCAGATTAGACACTTTATGGGTGTATGGTATATCGCATATTCACGCACCGAGCCACGAATGTTTTCCCAGTCAGGCTTGCCGTCAGGTCCACCAGAGATGAGGGCACCCAGGGCCATAGCGAGCCCCAGAATTTGGCCCGAGAGTGTAGTTCCAGGGTCACTGAGGGCTGGGCTAGAAGGCTGCGACGATTTTGCTACACATGTTTTCAACTGCTTGATATCAATTACACCACCAGATTGAATATTTTCTTACGTTCTCCCCCGGTCTGACCAGTTTGCAGGAATTGACTTAACGAGATACCCTGGCCCAACATTGCATTTATGGGTCCCGTAATGGCGTTCGTCAAGTCCTCTACTAGATTCATGCCAATAAGCTCCCATCTGCAAAAATCATGTTATAGTTTATTACTATAATCTGGCGACAAAGCAAAAGCTCACCCAGATGGGACGCTCTCAACAGCATCTTTGAACTGTTGTTCCGTGTTCTTGTACGACTAGAGAGCATGCGTCACTACTTGAATCCACAGAGGGAATGGTCTACTTACTTCTTTCATTATGTCGGCCGTTTCCTGGGCTTCTTCGACGATCTGGTCTTCTTTCTCTCTCTGCTGCTTGAGGATCTCGATGTGCATTTCGTTGTGCTGCTTCCGTTGTTCCGCATTTTCAACCTGGACACATTATAAGAAAACAACCTACAGACACCATCGCGAAAATACCTTGAACGTCGCACACTCAACCATTTCTTGTGCGAGCGCCGAGATTTTCAGAAATGCGCACTCAGATGTCTTTGCCGCGTTTCTGATCCAATCCATTAGCGTTTTTAATATCAAACACAAGTGCGTATAAACAAACGTACACGCAAATAGTGATGAGGCCTGCAATCTTCTCAAGTTCAACCGGAAGCTCAACCTCGACCTTATCGGGGGATGTGCTTGCAATGAGGATCTTGACTGCGCTCCTGATCTCTCCCGGAAACTGACTCGACGCGTTGTTAATCTTCAACATAGATGTTGACGCCGTTTCGAACGCCTCGTAGCCGGCGCCAACCAATTGCTGAAGGCACGTCTTGAAGGAGGTCGGGTACTTTACATACCTGAGTTGCATGGATGTGCCCTGGGTGACTTCCGTGAGCGCTAGATGGTACTCATCGTCAGCAAACGGTCTCCGGACCATGGGAACAGAGCAACATACAGAAATCTTGGGTGCTAGAAGCGATGATCATGAGTGAGCCAAGGAGGGCTATGGAAAGCGGGGCAGGCTGGAGGAGCTCCCCCCAGTTTGAGTTGCACCACATACTATGAAAGAAAAACGTCAGGACGCCATGATGCGATACCGGACTATCGCGTACGCCATCCAGCTGTCCTCGTTGACCTCCTTGCCTGTGGAAACCTTGGAGATAGCGTCGCGTACTTCAACCAGGTCTGTAGATGTCATGATTGGAGATATTTCGCTGATACGAACAGTATGAGACGAACCGCACCTCGTTCGTAGACTTCCTATATGAAAACCTAGAGGCTTACCTATTTTCCTTATCGCGTTCTGCAAAGGGAATAAGTCAGGGCCGCTATGTGTACAGAACGACTTGCGGTCGGATCCTGACAGCATCCGAGCCTTCTAGAAGGTCGAATAGTTCGAGAAGCGCTATCGTCATGCCGTTAGTCATATCGCCTCGCCTCTCGTGGCAGTGGAGCAATGAGGGATAAACTCGCGTCGCGAAAACCTGCTGAAATTGGATCCACTCCATACAGCGAAGAGAGCTCCTGTGAAAAGGATCAACCGTGCTCACGTGACTACCACGAAACGTAGTTTCAATACCATGCTAGGGTGAACGCACCAGCAGGACCTCATGCACTCTAAATAACCTTTCGTAGTGACCAAAATATATTCCCATCATCGAGAATCGTTCGAGAAGCGTCTAGTGTACATGGGGAATATGTGTGGCATCAGAGATTGATATCAAGGACACTTGCAGGGGGAGCTCACTCAAAGCCTGGCCGTCAGCAAAAGTTATTGCAAACATGCTCCTTGGCGAAGAGCTTTACGCTCGAGATACCTGACTGGGAGACCCAGAGGGAGAGAAGGAGGTGATGGACGATGTCAAGGACGATTAGGACCGCTGAAATGGTTTCAACGGTGGCGAATGCGATTTTAATGAATGTGGTAAGGACAGCGCAACGAGTGCACCGCGCCGCAACTCGAAACGAGTCGAAACGGACACGCTAGCTGCATACCGGGCGGGTCAGCATGAGCAGCGCCAGCGCACGACAAGTGACGTACCTAGGCCGTCTAGTCCACTCCCCAATCACCATAAACGACCCCACACCCATCCAAAATCCAAACCCACCACGTCGTTGAGGACGTTTGAAAACGCGACCTACGAGTGTCAGCCACAGCAGATGGACCAACCAGGTCACACGGACGCGTCGAGGCCATATCGGGCGAATCGGAGGATATAATGTATATTGAGTATAGGCGATGCAGGAGCGACTGCAGTACCTTAGTTTAACTTCAGTGACTGAGTATTCTACACAAGTTGCTTGACTCTGCCAGTGGTACACACTTGTTACTTAAATGACTTGGATAACAATGTTACTTGGCTCATAACATCGATGACCCCACCCATGTGACATGAATCATCAACCTGCTAGTGGCCATAACTAATAAGAATGTGAGCATTAATTGGATTGAGGGTGTGCGAGGTCCTCCAAAGAAGTTTACCTATACATGGTATTGAAGCTCAAGTTCTTGATGGGTCATGTGAGCACGGTTGTCCTGGCTTCCATAGATTTGCCACTGGGGCAAACCGAACAAGACAAGGTTCAAAAATGGAGGTTCAAACGTTCACTTTCCAAAATTGGCAGGTATGGAGCGAGAACAGACGATCAGCGGTATTTTTGCATATTGCTAACATGAGGTGAGAAGTGGACACAGAATGAGGTATCTGGTCATGCGTAGGAAACGTCAGCAGCCCGCATTCTCAGATCTGGGGCTCTCGATCACAGAACTTCGTAGGCGTTGGGGTCCATCAAGGAGAGTCACGACATGATGAGATAAAACAGGCTAAGATGAATTGAACCAACGAAATTCTGTTCTGATTTGTTATCACAGATAAATATGGCTAAGACGAACTAGACCAACAAAATTCTGCTCCGGTTCGTTATCACAAACCGAACGAATACATACGGCAAGTGACCTTGTAAGTAGCGGACTTACGTGTGCCCCCTCGATTTAGGGATTGTCAAAGAGGATTTATCATGGTTCTGTCAGAACTTTGATGAGGGGGTTCTCCCGAGGGCCCCAATTGTTCTCAGCAGATCCGGATCTGATCGGACCTTTGTGGGGCCAGACTACCAAGATTGCAGATCTGAGCTTTCATCAGTTTAGATTATCATTCGTACAGGGGAATCTTGATCTGTGGCCCTTTACCTCGTGAATACCGGTAACAGTTCCACTTTATGTTTTTACCGGATGTCAGCAGAACACAGCTGGCTGTCCTGGCTTCCAATGTTCCATACAAATCACAATCAGGTCATCGATCCATCAGAATAGATTGTGAGAAGTTTGGCCTTGTAACTTACTGTTTGGTGATCAGAAAACTATTACATAACTCACCTCACGAGACGGCCAGGTTTGATGCAACACACATCATGAGCGCCACATCCAAGTTCGGCGTCCATCGGAGGCGGTCGGACGTACTACTGGTTTGCACGCGGCGCACGTTGACATCCTGTTTTGCAGGGCGACGTTCAACGGACATATTCGAGAATCAAGATGCTGTGGCTTCAACCCGCACTGCGGCGTGCGAAGCGGTTGACCACATCGTTCGATTTTAATCGAACGGTCCCTTGGATAGGATCTTGCAGGTTGATGTCCGTAATGTGAATCAAGAACAACGGGATATCCAGTGGTTTGTAAGAGTGTGAGCTCATCGTTCATAAACGGCGTGTAAAACATACAGAAAACATGAAGTTCAAGTTGCGTCATCGAAAAGGTATCTACCCATAGACAATAACACACGTTCATTCTTGCTGTGAATAATCATGTTTAGTGTCTCCCGCAGCGCCTCCGGATCATGTTCTATCAGCAATCCATTCAACCTTCTGGTCGACGCCAACACCTCCGAAATATCTGGTACGCCTCGCGCGAAACCTTATACGGTATGGTGGACAGGCAGTGACTCGCTCTTCGCGGCGAGTATCCCAAGGAAGGGCGTGACGCGAAGAGGTGCCTTCGTTGGTTCATTCGTTTGCTGTGACTGGCCATTTCCTTCAGCCTCCCTTCTTCCGCATGGGCAGAACTTCCAGTGGAGTCGAATGTCTTGATCTCTCCGTCGATCCGTCGCAGATTAGCCTTGGTACTGGCAACACTTTCCTGGCATTTCTGGGCGTTCTCTCTGGCACTTTTGATGGTTTCTTCCGCTTCTTTGATGCTCTGCTTCAAGCCACCCACCCCGTATACCTCGCCCCACCACCAGAATATGCCCTGAAATACCTGGTCATCCGGACCTTGAGAGACCGTTTCGGCAGACAGAATGATAAGCGCACCCGAAGAACCTCGTCATCCTCGGCCTTGTTTTTCGCAGCGCGAACTGTGTCTTGGGCTTGCCTGATATAATCTTCTAACTCGTTCTTCTGATCACTGTGCGCCGTGCGAGATAATGCTAGAGCTAGTCAATAGGCGGCGTACGTACATCAAGCTATTTCGTTCATTTTCTGCACTGTTTTTCAGGATTTTTGCTCGTTCCTCCAATTCCTGCAGCTTGTGCGATCGCATTTACTATGCCGAGCTAACTTGGTACGTGAAGTCCGTCGCGAGTTACATTTGCCGGGGCATATTAGAGGGTCAACGAATGGGATCTGTTCATCAAGCCCTTTGACTCAGCCTTCATGAAGAGACCTGAATTGACCATGCACAGAACCGGCTTACGATTTGCATGCGCGAACGCGCGGGAGCTTCGCAGGCCCTGTATACTTCTAGTTTCGACAAGCCGGTCACCTTTTGTTCTTCTTTGAAATGGTAGAGCGACTCGATATCCTTGATGAACTCGAAAAGAGCACTTGTGACGGTCGCGTACAGCACCGTTAGGCTGCCACCCATGTTAGAAACTGTCAACCATCTCCCATCACCCAGTGTTGCCACCAAACTATACTCCCCAAGACTGCGTCTTCGAACCAGAACTTGGCAAAGGGTCCGTTATGTATACGATCCTTGGCTAGGAACGTTGCCTGCGCAATGAGAACAAGTTCAATGTTGGGACCTAAAATTTTACACTTGGAAATGTTCTGATTCACGTCCCTTTGCTCCTGGTCTGGCTATGCTTCACAAAACTCTGATCTAATCCAGATTTTGTACAAGGAGAATGGCCAACATTCCAGCTGTCAACGAGGTCGTGGGTAATTGCACACGCAGTCTTTTGTTGATCTCAAATCTTGCGGATTATGTATGTGTATGCAATCAGCACATATCCAGGCCTTGTTGTCTCAATGAGGAAGTTGAAGTCATACTCTGCAGAGGTTATCGGCTCGATCGCGTCGCAACGTTTTGCGACGTGATTGGGCGAGGATCGAGCGCGACGATCAGAGAAAGACTTGCAGAAAGGAAGACAGAGGGACTTGCAAGCTGAGACCTAGTGCAGGTTTGTGCTCGCGCAGTCCACGACCAAATGGAGCATCAAGCATGTACTACTAGCCGAGTCGGATGGTGAGGCCAGGATCGGCAATTGACCCGACCGTCGACCGATCTCACCCGTCAATCAATGCCAGGATTAGATATTCCAACGGCTATGTGCGGTCGACCTTAGACTCTACCACACACTGAAAGAAAAAACGCTCTCAACTCGGTAGATTCATACAATGATGTTACACAGACACACAGCTCGACACAAGACTAAGGAGTAAGGCATACTGAGAATTGCATAAATCTCGAGACCTTCAACGGCCCCAATCCTCTGGAGACTCGACCCATCAGATGAGGTCCTCCACCTGGTACGGAGGGGTCGCTTTCTTGGCCTCCTCTTTCTGACGCTCGAATTCCTTGACGTGTCCTTCGGCCACTTCCTCTATCTGGCGCGGAACTGTAAGGATCCCCCAGCTTCAACAACCAACGACAGAGCATAGGTACAGGTTGCAGAACGACGTACCAGGTTCCTTGATCGCCGGGAGAACACTCCCGACCGTTTCTTGAATCTTCTCCAAGCGTTGTTTAATCGTGACCGCGAATTTCTGAGCGCGGACACGTCATGGGAGGGCGAAAACAAATAAGCGACATGACGAAAGAAAGCAGATGAACAAATAGACATGTAGATGTTTTGCTGGACTAACCTTCTGATCCGCCTTGACGAGCTCGGCGATCCCCTCGCTCGCCGTCTGAGAACGCTCCTGAATCGCTTGCTGAGCTGCAGCGAGTTCCGCTGTGCATCCAATCAACCAATCGGTTAGCGATCTCACACCGTCCTACGACGCTGTGTACCGTACCTAAAAGCTTCTTTTTGCCTTCCTCGCTTGGGTCCTTGGCGAAAATAAGCAAGTTTCCGACTTCCCTAAGAACCGTGAGGGTCTGTGAGTCGAGGGGGATCCAAGTAACAGAGGAAAAAACTCGAACCGTTGCGCAGGCATGATATACTGTTCGGATACGCGCAGGTATGTTGCAGAAATTCGTTCCGCAAGCATGCTCACTTTAAGGGGTCCAGTCATTTCAGTATAGATCGCCTGCTTGAAAAATTCTGGTGGTGTTATGAATTGATATTAGTTCAGGGAAAGTGTGTGGGTGAAGCTTCCTTACCGGAAAGCCGGACACCTCCGAGCACCAAATGGGACCCTCCCTCGACCTTGCTGGCCCATGACTGGACTTGAGGTCTCATCACGTCAACGATCAACGATGCGACTGAGGAAAAGAACTGCGTCATTTGCGAGAACTGAGCACGAAGCGCTGTGGTACCAGCCGAGTGTCAATAACTGAAAGGATACGAAAGGAATGTACGCGTACTCGAGAATGCTCTGACCGCTTGTATAAGCACGGGGATGATCTGCTCCAAGGTGGCAGTTTCAAGCTTCAGTTTCGTCAATTCTCCGATCGTCTTGGTGATTTCCCGCTGACTTTCAATGAGACGTTCGGAGGCCTTGTAGTATGAATCCCTCGCCGCCTCGAGGTTTGCTCGTGTTTGATCGACCTTGGAAGAATGTCAGTCGATTCCCAAAAGTGTATGCGTTGCATACTTTAAATTTCGCAGTTTCGATAGCAGTTTGCTATATAGCGAATTCAGTCACACATTTCACTAACGACACAAGGCCTCGCATACCGTAAGGCTGGGATTCTTCTGAATGTCCTCCGGGGTAGGAGGGGTAGCAGGACCAGTTGCAGTGTTCCCCGTTTGCTGTAGAATGAGATTGCACCGCGTCACGATTCCTTGAAGATCATCCACCGATTTCTGGACAGTCGGCTTGTACTTATCAAGCACTGTAGGGTCGGTGGACTGGCCAGTCTTTGCTATCTCATTAACTTTTTTCGCGACGTCGATGACTTGCTTGACAACAGGCTGCAGCTCCTGGGAGGTGGGCTTGGTGGGCTTGAGGCGCTTCTCCATGTTTTCCAGGTTCAGTTGGACGAACAAGCCCCCACTCTTGTTGCCCTACATAGCATGCAGATTAGACATCTCATGGGTGTATGGTATATCGCATATTCACGCACCGAGCCACGAATGTTCTCCCAGTCAGGCTTGCCGTCAGGTCCACCAGAGATGAGGGCACCCAGCGCCCTAGTGAGCCCCAGAAATTGGTCCGCGAGAGTAGTTCCAGGGTCACTGAGGGCTGGACTAGAAGGTTGCGACGATTTTGCTACACGTGTTTTCAACCACTCAACATCAATTACATCACCAGAATGAATATTTTCTTACGTGCTCCCCCGGTCTGGCCAGTTTGCAGGAATTGACTTGACGAGTTACCCTGGCCCAACATTGCATTTATGGGTCCCGTAATGGCGTTCGTCAAGTTCTCTACTAGATTCATGCCAATAAGCTCCCATCTGCAGAAATCATGTTAGTCTATTACTATAATTTGGCGACAAAGCAAAAACTCACCCAGATGGGACGCTCTCAACAGCATCTTTGAACTGTTGTTCTGCATTCTTGTACGACTAGAGAGCATTCGTCACTACTTGAGTCCATAGAGGGAGTGGTGTGCTTACATCTTTCATCATGTCGGTTGTTTCCTTAGCTTCTTTGATGATCTTGTCTTCTTGCTCTTTCTGCTGCTTGAGGATCTCGATGTGCATTTCGTTGTGCTGCTTCCGTTGTTCCGCATTCCCAACCTGGACACATTATAAGAAAACAGCTACAGATACCATCGCGAAGGTACCTTGAACGTCGCACACTCAACCATTTCTTGTGCGAGTGCCGAGATGTTCAGAAATGCGCGCTCAGATGTCTTTGCCGCATTTCTGATCCAATCCATTAGCGTTTTCAATATCAAGCACAAGTGCATATAGACAAACGTACACGCAAATAGTGGTGAGGTCTGCAATCGCCTGAAGCTCAAGAGGAAGAAGAACCTCGACCTCATCGGGGGATGTGCTTGCAATGAGGATCTTGACTGCGCTCCTGATCTTTCCCGGCAACTGACTCGACGCGTTGTTAATCTTCAACATAGATGTTGACGCCGTTTCGAACGCCTCGTAGCCGGCGCCCACCATTTGCTGAAGGCACGTCTTGAAAGAGGTCGGGTATTTCACATATTTGAGTTGTACGGATGTGTCCTTGGTGATTTCCATGAGCGCTAGATGGTGCACATCGTCAGCAAACGGTCTCCGGATCATGAGAACAGAGTAACATACAAAAATCTTGGGTGCTAGAAGCGATGATCATGAGTGAACCAAGGAGGGCTATGGAAAGCGGGGCAGGCTGGAGGAGCTCCCCCCAGTTTGAGTTGCACCACATACTGTGAAAGAAAAACGTCAGGACGCTATGATGCGATACCGGACTAACGCGTACGCCATCCAGCTATCTTCGTTGACCTCCTTGCCTGTGGAAACCTTGGAGATAGCATTGCGTACTTTGACCAGGTCTGTAGATGACATTATTGGAGACGTTTCGCTGATACGAATAGTACGAGACTGATGGGATGAGTTGCATGTTGTCTGTGGACCTCTTATACGAAAACCTGAGGGCCCACCTATTTTCGTCATCGCGTTCTGCAAAGGGAACGAGTCAAGGGCGCTGCATCCGCATAGGACGTCGGTGCAGCAAATTTTCCCTAGTTGCTCCCTGTCATTGGTGGATAGCGTCTAGGTTCACCCCAAAAGTATCTTGACTTACCCAAGGCAACTCTAGTGGGGTATGGTCCCTGCTCGCCTCGCGTAATTTTTCGGTTCTGGATATCTTCTTCCATTCGTTGTCCATCATGATTCACCAAGATTGACAGAGTCGATGTTGTCGTCAAGTTTACATGAACCGGGATTCTCCGCTCGGAGCCTGATTCAGCATGAGTTTGACAGCCTCAATGTCATTAACATTCAGCTTGGACGGTCCTTTCAAGAGCAATATGGACCAAGGAATGTTGGGACCACCTGTCGACATGTATCACGCCTCGTGTCCCCTGAGAAAATGAAGGTATGATGAGCTCAAGTAAAAACTTTGCTCGGTCTCTGAATCCCTCGGGAGCATGTGGACGATTGAGCCATAAGAGGTTGTGAGCTATGGGATCGCACATCATGCTGTTCGCCCTTCAGACCCATCGTCATCCGTAAGCTCAGAACAATTCCCAATCTCATCTCGGTCACACTTTGTTCATCTTTGGGAGATTGTTCAATTCTCGGAGTCTCGCCATACTGACAAATGGGCAAGGACCACGGTACTTCTACCTCGAACTTGAGGCTAAGATGGAACACGTGGAAACATACGTCGGCGACTCGGATTCCGTGTAACGATGGCGTTTGCCAAGGCACCAACCACACCATCTGTCAGTCTCCAGCACTTTGCTGACACCGGAGTTCGAACCAGTACGTACACACCAGAAGGACTACCTAGCAACATCACTCTAACGTCACCAGCAAGTCTGGTTTTCGGCAGCGCGTGAATGATGGAATGTATGGCCTGAAAGACAGCGGACTCAGACAAAACGCGCTGAATGAATTATACAGGAATCTTGGAACGGCGCGCAGCAAATCTTGGTTGAATGAGTGGTTTGGACTATGGTTCAACTTCACCACGTAGAATATTTGGTAATCATCTAGTCGGAAAGCGCTCATGACACCAAAATGGATGGCATTCATGTTCACGTTTTCACCGAGTGTTTGACACTAAAAATGCTGTCAGCTGGAATGAACGCAGCTAACGATTCGGTCTTCCATTGACACTGTCGATTGAAAAAGACAGGGACAAGATAGGTCAGTATTTCCCGGCATGTTGCTCGATGCGTCATGACTTCACTTTGACACAGCCAAGTCCAAGTCGAATTCTTCGTCCCGAATAAACATGTAATGAAGATTAGTGCCCCTGCTCTATTTAACCGTGTCTTATTCGACGGTCGAGTTCAACTCGCAACACCCCGACCCCATTCAACCTCGCTATCTCTTATTCTTACTAGCCATGCCTGTCGAAACCGCACTCCGTATTGCAGATCTCATGGCCCTGGTACCACCAGTGGCTGTTGATGTGCTGCCATTGTCGCTTCAAGTACAGCATCTCTCCGAGGTTGTATCCACATGTTAGACGGTACACTAGCTGAGCCGATCTGACCTCTCTTCGTTCTTAGGATCGCGTCGGTGGGCTCGTCTCGCAGGCCGACTCCATCAAGAAAGACAGCCAGGATGCAGCTGTCCGTTGCAGTACCCTAGAGACATCGCTGAACCAGTTGCGGTCGCAGAAGGATGGACTGTTGAAGGAAGACGCTACCTCTACCTTGGATGCCCTTGTTGGGCTCATCAAGCAGATCGAGGCGCTTTACAGGTTCATGGAAGATAAGAAGGAGGCTGGCGTGCCGCCAGCCGAGATAGTCAAAGAAGCTGCGCACTTCGTGACCGCATGCAAATCTCAGAGTCACAATGTGTTCATTCTTTTTGAATCCATGCATGACAAAGCAAGGGATGTGGTGGCACAATCCACTGACGTATGCTGTTTTTCCATGGACTTTATACACGGCTGTTGACCTGTCGCACGCAGCTCTCGACGGACCTTACGTTCCAAGCTACCGCAGCACAAACACGACTCGACAAGCTTCAAGAGTTGGAAGAACTTGCAAAGGCTCTGAAGGAGGGCGTCGAAAAGGAACAGAAATACGCAATGTACGTATTCTCGTTCATCTATCGACTGCCTTTAAGCTTCACCTCGAACAGTGACCGGATGGAGACGGCAAAACAACATATCCAGATAGCTCAGGAAACCAGGGGCTCTGCAGAACGCGCGCGCAAGGGTATAGAAGACACTCGAGTACGTTCCCTACTCTGTGTATGGAAACTACCTCTATAATCCTGAAACTCCTGTCCGTACCAGATCTTGCGGTGCATATTGACCATTGGCATCAGCGAGTTATTGGATATAGGTGATTCAAACAATAGGATCAAGGATGCGGAAATCATGATTCAAAGGGCCGAAGAAAACTTGCAGGAGTGCGACCGACGTGCTCAGACTGCCCAGCAGGATTTGCAACACATTACAGGAGAAATCGCGTCTCTTGAAACGCTGCGAGGTACCATCCGCGACCATGAAGGGACGCTTGGAAAGAGCGTAGCGAGCACGCAAGAACTGCGCACTACTTTGGTCAACCTGATCAACTCATCCCTCGAAGTCTCTCTCTTTCTCGCTATCCTTGCTGCAAAGAACAAAGCAGTCGAGGTCAACCATCCCGCAAAAGAGTTGGCGGAAGGCGTACTGAACTTTGCGAAGGTGATAGCAGCGGAGGGAAAGGTGCAAGGACTGTTGCTGGAGAGTGATCCGGCAGCGTTGCAGGAGACATTGGACATGATCGCCCAGAGTGGTGCCGAAGAGGACCGTGCCATCCAAACGTTTAACATGTTGATGGATTGAGACTGTATTACCTTTTGATGTTGGGAGCTAGATATCATGATGTACGCTACTTGTAGGTTAGCACAGCTTGAACATGTCTTCATTTTATGCTAAATACTTAACGTGACTGATTCCTGCCATGTCAAACCAGCTTTACGACACTAGAAAGTGAACCAACGTTGCAACTCAAGTTTCACTACATGACCGTGCTACGGTGGTATGTTTTCGCTGAACCTGTCTTTCTAATGAAAAAACAAGGCGTGGACCCGAGCATTCTCTGAGTCCTCGCTTGAGGGTGTTTTTTTCTTTCCCTCCGTGTCGTTTGAGCGCGACTAGTCACCTCCGGTCATTACTTGCCTCTGTCTGCTCTCGAGCGCGGCCACGCCATCATATTCGTTTAAGCGCCGCTGCTCAAGTCCTAAGGTAGGTTCTCTTTATTTCGGCGTATACATATCGCCTGGTCGAGTGCCGTGGTCTATCTTCAATACAGTTGTGCGCTGAGTTCGTCAGCGGCACTTTGGATGTCGACTTAGATAGGTCGGTTTGCATATATTCTCGCCAAAAAGCGGTGTAGTGTTGACCGTGGTTATACCATCTTGTCACCATGCAACCTTGCTAATGTCGAGCCCCAGCACCATTTACTCGCCGTCCCCACAATTTTTGAGTGTGCTCCCGGCCCTACTGTATCCGAACGAATGCCAGCACTCACCGGCACCTGTCACCTTTATGTGTGCGTTCGCATTGCCCAAACGAACCTCTGCACTTCCCGGAGCGCCACAATGAACCTTGGCAACGCTCGTCTCAGATTGACACCCCAACTGCGCACATCGTTCGAACTTATATCTGACTGAATGGTCGTGTACGCATACTTGAAAAGCTAATAGTCACCTCGATGATGTTTTACAGATCAATACAGAACTAAGAAGCTTGGCATAAAGATAATTGCGTATGGGAGGTCCAACGGCGCTGAGCTTCTGGAGGCTCAAATACATCAGATGAGATCACCCACTTGGTAAGGAGGGGTCGCTTTCTCGGCCTCCTCTTTCTGATGCTCGAATTCCTTGACGTATTCCTCAACCACTTCCTTTATCTGTCGCGGAACTATAAGGCAGTCGATCATTGACCGAGCATATCAGAGTAGGATGGAGAACGACTTGCCAGGTTCCATGATTGCAGGGAGGACACTCCCGACCGTTTCTTGTATCTTCTTCAAGCGCTGCCTGATCATCTTGGAAAAACTCTGACCACGAAGGTGTCACAGGAGAGCGAATTCGAAACCAACGATGAGCAGACGGAAAAGCAGGCACAAATGTTTTGCCGGACTTACCCTCTGATCCGCCTTGATGAGCTCGACTATCCCCTCGTTCGCCGTCCGAGAACGCTCCTGAATGGCTTGCTGGGCTGCAGCGAGTTCCGCTGCGCATCCCATCCATCAGTCAGTCAGCTGTCTCTCCAACGCTGCCATGTACTCCGTACCTAAAAGTTTCCTTTGGCCTTCCTCAGTCGTGTCGGAGGTGAATGTAAGTAAATTCCCAACTTCCCTAAGAACCGTGAGGGGTCGTGAGCCGAAGGGGGTCCAAACAGCAGAGGAGGAAACTCGAACCGTAGTGCAGGCATCATATACTGCTCGGATACACGCATGTATATTGCAGAAATTCGTTCCGCAAGCATGCTCACTTTGAGGAGCCCCGCCATTTGGCTACAGAGTGCGTGCCTGGTAAAATCTGGTAGTGATGTTAGTCAAGGAGGGCGTGGATCGGCGAGAAGCTTGTTTACCGGAAAGTTTGACCCTACCGAGCATCAAATGGGAGCTTGAATCGACCTTTCCGGCCCAGGAGTCCACTTCGGATCTCATCACGGCGATCAATGACGCGACGGTGGAAAAGAACTGCATCATTTTGAGGAACTGAGCACGAAGTGCTTTGGCATCAGTCAAGCATCAATCATTAAAGGGGCGCGAGAGGGATGTATGCGCACTCGTGAAGGCTCTGACGGCCCGTATAAGAAGAGAGATGATGTCACTCAAGGTGGCAGTCTCAAGTTTCAATTGGGCCAATTCTCCAATTGTCTTGGCGATTTCGTGCTGACTTTTGACTAGATGCTCAGACGCTCTGTCGTGTGCATCCCTCGCCGCTTCGAGGTTTGCTCGTGTTTGATCAATCTGGGGAGCATGTCAGTCGGTTTCTAAAAGTATGTGCGTCGCAAACATACTTTGAATTTCGCTGCTCCGACGGCGGATCGCTGTATGGGGAACTTGGTCATACCCTTCACTGACAATCAGAAGTCCTCTTACCGCAAGGCCTGGGTTGGTCTGAATGTCCTTCGGAGTACTAGGAGTAGCGGGACTGGTCGCAGTGTTCCCCGTTTGCTGTAAAATGAGATTACACTGCGTCACGATGCCTTGAAGTTCTTCTGTCATTTTCTGTACTGCCGGTTTGTACTCATCAAGCGGTTTATCATCAATGGACTTAAGCCTTGCTATCGCGTTAACCTTTTCTGCGACGTCGATGACGTTTTCGATGATAGGCAGGAGCTCCTTGGAAATTGGCTTGGCACCGTCGAGGCGCTTCTTCATGCTTTCCAGGCTCGCTTGGACATACAAGCCACCACTCTTGTTACCCTACATAGCATCCAGATTAGACCGCATTATAGGTGTACGGTATATAGTTCACGTACCGAGCCACGAATGTTGTCCCAATCAGGCTTGCCGTCAGGTCCACAGAAGATGAGCAGACCCAGGCCCCTGACGAGCCCTAGGATTTGGTCCGCGAGAGTGGTTCCAGGGTCACTGAGCGCTGCACCGGAAGGCTGCGTCGATGTTGCTACACGTGTTTTTAGCCACTTGACATCGATTGCGTCACCAGAACAAAGGTTTTTTTCCTTACGTGTTCCCCTGGTCTGGCCGGTTTGCAGGTATTGACCCGTCGTGTTACCTGTGCCCAACATTGCGTTTATGGGGCTTGTAATGGCATTGGTCAAGGTCTCTACTAAGCTCATATACATGATGTCCCATCTAAGGGACATCACATCATCATTTTCGGATGTAACGAGGCAACAACACGGGAACTCACTTGGGTGGGACATTATCGACTGCATCTTTGAACTGTTGTTCTACATTCTTATACGACTAGAGAGTAGTCAAAAGCTTGCCTTGAGTCCACAGAAAGAATCGTTTACTTCTTTCATTAGGTCAGTCGTCTCCTTGGCTTGTTTGACGATCTGTTCTTCTTGTTCTTTCTGTTGTTTGAGGATCTCGATGCGCGTTTCGTTGTGCTGCTTCCGTTCTTCTGCGGTCCCGACCTATGGGACCGAATAAGAAAAGAGCTTACATACACGACGACGAACATGCCTTGAACGTCACACACTCAAGCATTTCTTGGGCGAGTGCCGAAACATTGAGAAACGCGCGCTCGGATGTTCTTGCTGAATCGCTGACGCAATACGTTAGAAATGAAGCATTTTCGGTACCACAAACAACGGAGACGAACGCACATGCAAATATTGTTGAGGTCTTCAATTGCCTTAAGTTCAAGTGGAAGAAGGATTCTGACCTCCTCGGGGTGTGAGCCTGTTTGGAGGATCTGAACCGCGCTGCTGATCTTTCCCGGAAATTGACTCGACGCGTTGTAAATCCTCGTCATTGACGTCGACGCCGTCACAAACGCCTGGTAGCTGGCACCCACCATTTGCTGGAGGCATGTCTTGAAAGAGGTCGGGTACTTCACATACTTGAGTTGCACGGAGGTGCCCTGGATTACCTCGACAAGTGCTGGGTGGTATTCATTGTCAGCAATGGTCTCCGGATTATGGGAGATAGAGTAACGTACAGAAATCTTGCGTGCTAGAAGCGGTGATCATGAGTGAACCGAGGAGAGCCATAGAAAGCGGAGCGGGTTGGAGGAAGTCCCCCCAGTTTGCGTTACACCACATACTGTGAAAAAATGTCAGGAAACTATGGCGTGATAGTGGTAAGGTATGTACACCATCCAGCCATCCTCGTTGACCTCCTTATTTGTTAAAATCTTGGAGACAGCGTCGCGTACTTTGACGATGTCTGTAGATGTCATGATGGGGAATGTTTCGCTGGTACGAACCGAATGAGAGGAATCGCATCTCGTCCGTAGACTTTTTATATGACAACCTGGAGGCTTACCTATTTTCATCGTCGCGTTCTGCAAAGGGAATAAGTCAAGTACAGAACGATGATACAACAAGCTTTTCCCAGCTAAGCAGCCCTGTCATTGGCCGACATGAGTATCCGAGTCTACCCAAAGAGCGTCAAACGGCTTACTGGGGGTACTCCCGAATGAAGGTGGTCTCGTCTCTTCTTGGGTCGGGTAACTTTCCAATTTCGGATAGCTGCCTTCCATTCATCGTTCATTCATCAGAATCGACAGTTGATGATGCCTTCAAACTTACATAAACTGGAATCTTCCGACCCTGACATGAGTCTGACAGCCGGAATGTGTCGAAGGACTGTCAAATGGTCAAGGAGCTCGGACAGGTGAACAATTGAAGGATTATCCAACGTGCACCACACCAACGGTGCCAACAATTCTGGTCTTGGGCGGCACGACCATTCCGACTTCGCAAGTGAGTCTGGCCGGAGATGATACGGATCGCTTGAACTTTGCGTGAGTGATGGAACGCATGGCCAATTGTGCAAACTTCAGCTAACCTCTAGGGGCATAATCCGGTCAATTGTAAGAGTGGTACTCGACATACATCCTGTCGGTTGACAAGCAAAATGAAAGGCTTACTTTGTGCCCCCGACCGTAATGTTCAATCCACAAGGCCCTGCGAAGTAACTCGGGGAGTTTTTTTTAGGAGGTTTTGGGTAAATAGAATGCACTATACCACGGCGTCCGTCATAACCACAAAGCTAGACCTAAATCAGCCCTTACCATATTTTGGGAAAGGGAAAATACCGTCTGATGGACGAACGTGCGGACTATGCGAGCCGATGACCATTTAATGATAAACATCAATCTTGGGGTGTGACAAGACGTACACAGAGCCCAAACCATAATCCACAACCCCGAGTCTCACAGTTTTAAATGCCTTCCTGACATCCCATATGCTTGCTTGCAGAACATTCACACCTACATTGCTAGCTATTTTCTATATCATTTGACTCGAGACTAACGAACTGGGGAAAGAACATACTTTTGTGCGGAATCACTGAGGCTGTGGTCTTCTAGCGAACAGCGCCGACGAAGTGCAACGAAGCTGAATGTAACGAAAGCCCAACGATTCCTTCATCCCCATGAGGCAGACCAGTTATCCCAATGAGTGCAACACTGAACCGTGCTTTCAAATAAGCCATGAACGATGAGACCTACTATCGCCGATTCGAGTAAGTTTTCGGATGGGGGTGAATTGTTTCTGCTAAGCCAGTACCATGACATGACACTAATAGATTAAGTTGAAACTGGGACAGGTAGAATTATCCATTCAGTATTTTCGAACCAGGCATGTGGACTGCACCTTTAGGAAACTCTGGGGACGGCGAAATGGACGGCATCCAGGCGTCATAGGGTTATGAAAGTAACTGTCAGTTGGAATGGATGCTTTTAGAGTTGACACCAAATGGTTCGGCATTTCCCGGCGACTTGGCCCCCTGGTACTAACTCGATCATGCCACAGTCTGGTTGAACGCGCATGGGTTCATCGTTCTCGACCCCCCAAAGACCTATAACTAGGTTAGTGCGGCCGCGTTGGCGCTGCTCTATTTAATCCGATGTCTTCTCGATGGTCGAGTTCAACCCGCAGCACGCGTAGTCCACTACACTCAACGACTGCATTCAACCTCGCTCTCTAGTTATCACTAGTCATGTCTGCCGTACTTTCTATCGCAGACCTCATAGCCGTGGCAGGGCGAGTGGTTGCTGAAGTGCTGTCATTGTCGTTCCCAGTGGAGCGACCCTCCGAGGTTGTATCCGTATGTTGACCTAATACACTAGCGGAACTGATCTGGTCTCTCTTCTTTATCAGGATCGCGTCGGCACGCTCGTCAGGCAAGCTGACTCCATCAAGAAAGACAGTCAACATGCAGCTCTGCGTTGTAGCACCCTGGAGACAACACTGAATCAGTTGCAATTACAGAAGGACGGACTATTGAAGGAAAACGCTAACCCCGCCATGAACGCCCTTGTTGAGCTCATCAAGCAGATCGAGGCGCTTTACAAGTTCGTTGAAGATAAGAAAAAGGCTGGCATGTCGCCAGCAGAGATCTTCAAAGCAGCCGCGCACCTCGTGACTGCATGCAAATCTCAGAGTCACAAAGTGTTCAC
>JBBPMA010000331.1:0-18149 GCA_038090075.1 Xanthoconium purpureum | reverse complement strand
TATATTTTAATAAATTCAATTGAGTTTGACTGATGGAAGAAATGGTATAAAAACTCATGGATTTCTGGTCATCCAAACCAGATGATCTAAGGTCATGTGGATTATATTATGAAATGAGTAGAAATACTGCCTACTACAGGTGAACCTGTTGATGCACAACCTGCATTATCATTCATTGTTATATACATCATTGGATTCCTTTCCTTTATTCTCTACCCTTGGCCCTGGAAGTGTATAAACCCCCAGTGTACTTGTTCTACTTTAGTCATCCTTCCTCATGTTGTCACTTGCCCTCAGTTCATATCTCTCAGATTCCAACAGAACCATTATCCTCTAGTACATCAATGTGGAAGAAAAAGAATCCAAATGCTTTGTTTCATAAAAGGCCTCCATTTAGAGAAAGCCAACTCAAGATAGTTTTGATGTTATCAAGGCTGTTGAGAAGTACAATCCAAGGTATTGAAAGAACTGGTTGAGTTGTTGGTAAGAAGGCACCAGTAATTTTCATATGGATTTGTATGCTATCAAAAGCACATCTTTACTAAATAAAATCTAATGGTATTCAGGTAAATAATCATAAATACTATAATAAATCTTATCTCTGCTCTGACCATCTTATTGGATCCTAATTTCTGGGTTAGTTTCAGAATGGAAGTATTGATACTTACTTCTATCTCATGGACAGCTATAGCACATGACTAGTAGTACTTATACCACTGCTTTTATTGAAATGTTGATAGTCTTGGCAGGGGTATAATTTTCCATACTTTTTCTTTGTGCAGAAGAATGGAGTGGCTTGGAGGGAATTGAAAGGATAGATTTTTCCAGACTTTAAATATTTGTCTAGGAAGTCTTTGGTAGCTCTCCTTTCTTTCACAGAAAGGGAATATAGTTTTCCAATTTTCAGGACAGAGGAGTCTTTGAGTTTGATCTTGTGATCATAAGGGTATAAAGGAGGAAGTTCACCAGCTCTAGATTTTTTAACAACCTTGGTGAATTGGAAGTATTTTGAAGGAAGGAAGAATTTTGGTTTGGATAATTTGGCTTGTACAGTAGTTCCATGGCATGTGTGAGTTTCACTACAACAGTGATTGGGACTGTTATGATTCAATTTCTTTGTCATATTCTTATATCCTGTACATTTGACCAAGTCAACTCCAATCCTCCAGACCAACTCTGACCTCACAGCCATGAACTCTGATGCATTCTTGCTCAAAATGCATTTCTGGACATCTGGACTTGTATTGGAATTTATTCTCCATTTTAGTTATCTTCATCCATACTGAGTTTCATAGCATTCTAGCCACCAATGCTATGAACCTGTGCCACAGGTCCAATCTCCAGACAGCTGGTGCACAGCCTTGCATTTGTATTATTACTCAGCTCCATTCCTCTGTTACAAATCCTGTCCACCTCTGTGGTATAAATACTGTACCCCCTGAGCCATGTATTCCCTCAGTTCAAATATCAACTAAAATACCACTTCCCTTTGATCTTCTCTGCTCAAGTCTTTGACTCCTTCCAAGTTACCTCCAAGTTCCAAAATCCAGAACCAGACTTAGGCAAGGGCATAGCACTCCTCTCTGAGTCACTGAAGCCAAGTTCCATCTGACAAGCTAGTCTCCAGAAGTTCTGGAGATAGTTCTGGAGTTGACCTGGTCTTGACACATATCTTCTTCCTCATCTCTATTACCTGGCACACTTATTGGTTTTTTTTCTTGAAATGTATTTTCATTTCATCCTATGTTTCATCTTGTGTTCCATGAACAGCCTTCTATACAGATGGTCCATTATTATCATTATCCTGGCTAGATTCTGAAGATGGTGTACAAGAGGGAACAGGAAATCTTAGGCTGGAATGCTCTTCCTCAAAGTTGCTGTTGCACTCACTGTTGCCAGCATTTCCCTAATCTTCAGAATTATTCTGGTCAAGATTCAGATGATTCATCATATCCTGGCATTTCTGGTATACAAAATCAAGGTCTTTATCATCAAATCCTTTTTCATCCAAGTCAATTTCTTCAAAAGACTGTTGATGATAAGATTGAGATTCTGTTCCAAAAAGATTCAAGTTGTCCATTATGACCTGCCATTTCTGATATACAAGTTCCAGCTCTTGCTCATTGAAGGAGGATTTAGTTTCTGGACTTTCCAGACTTTTAATTGTCTGCTAAGCAAAAAGATTGTTTAGTACTTGTTGATAGGTGGACAACAAAGAAGAGGTGGAGGAGATGGAGAAGGAAGATTTTGAACTGTGTCCAAATGACAAGGGCTTCACTTTTGTTGTCTGGTTTGGTACAGTCTTAATATTGGAAAGCCTTTGTCTGAGAGCAGGTCAAAGGTGCCATGGTGGTCAAATGTGAAAATGCTAAGCAGTTGAAAGGCAAGGAGTGCAATTGTGAATCATAAAGTAAACAAAGTGGTCCCAAGGTGGTTGGTTAGACAGCCATAGATACCAATTTAGTCAGGTATGTCATAGTCCATGGCACTGCTCCTGCTTTAAGCAACAAACCAATCAAAAGTGCTAATATGAAAGAGTTCATTAAAGGTTACTGCAGTCTAAAGGTAATCAGTTAGAATGCTAATGGCCACCAACTCAAGTATGCTGTAATTTACACCTCTGTGCTGGGTTTGAGTAATGAATAACCCTTGCTGACATGGAAAAGTTCTTGGGTCACTTCTTTTCCTGTCTTTGCCCTCCTAGCATTCTAGCCATAATTCTTCATGTTGCCTTCATCAAAGCAGAGGTTGATAGGATTTTTTAGGGTGGACTTTGGGTGGACAAACTTGCTCCTGTCCAGATTGTCAAAAAATAAAATTTGAATCTCAGTTTTGTTTGGCTAATTGGTGGCATGACTCAAAGATCGCTGACTCTGCACAGCAATTGCTCTGCACATGGCTGCAACACCCAGCAGCCTCAAGGGCTCCCTTTCATCAACCACAATGCTTCCAACCCTGGCCCCCCCAATGTCCTCATGGTCAAGTTCAAACAGCATCAGTTCTTCCAGATGCTCTCTCTGCTTGAACACTATCAATCCATTTCAAACTTCTCAGTTCCATGCTTTGATGCCAAAGGGAAGGGCAAGCAGTGGCAGAAGCTAAAGACTGAGTGGCCTGCTGACCAGACTGCAGAGCTGGTTCACTTTCTTGTAATCCACCATGCATCCTCTGGCAACAACAATTTCACATTCAATGAAGCAGCCACCCATCTCACCAAGAAATTTCCTGTTATTGGAAATAAGGTACCAAAGAATTCCAGCAATTGCTCTACAATGTGGTCTAGCATATGTACCCTTCATAAAATATGTCATTTTTTATTGTTCTAACATACAGAAGCTCAAGAAACAGTGGGAGCTTGTGTGTGACATTTGACTGGTTGCATTAGAATTCCACTATGATAACAACAACAGTGTGGCTGTTGACAACAAAAATATGGAAGTATGAAACAAGTTTTGCAAAGTATGTATTTTTTTACCCTGACTTTCATTCATTAATGTTTGCTGCTAGTCACACCCAGGAGCACACAAATTTCCTGGCACCCTATTTCCCTATTGGTTCCAAATGAAACTGTTGATGCCAGCAAGAACCAAGGGGGAAGCATGTCTTCTGCCCAGGTGATTCTGTCAACTGTGGATGGCTCAGTGCCATAAAAAAATGTGTCCAAATAACCAAGAACTACTAAAGCTCAATTTCTGGATGCAGCAGCTAACAAGCTGTCCAACCTTACTGGTGGTACCACTGGCCCCCCACCTGCCCACAACTGCAACAAGAATTCTAATGATCCACATTCCTTGGCCCCATTGACACCATCCACCTACCTCTCTTGTCCTCATTCCTTTGGAGGAAACTTAACAGCATCTTTATTTGTTACAAGTGTCAACTGTTAGAAATGCAAGATTTCTGCCCTGGCTGATGGAGAATCAGTGGTAGGCTCAGATAGTGGGGAATTCTACAAATGTTTCCACCTGCAAGCGCCTGGCAGCATAGAGTTAGTTGTAGGTTCTGAGACTGGCACCCACAAGCATTCCTGGCTATTGTCTGCAACTCAGCAGGCCCAGGTTGATGCAAGTGAGTCCATGCAGAAACTGTTAACAGCCTTCCAGAATTTTTACCAAAAGCACAACAAGTGAACACCACAAAAATCCACTGTTATCTGCCACTGCACCCACTGCTTCTGCATCTGTGCCTGCTGCTCCTGCATCTGGGTCCACTATAAACAAATCTGATATTACTTGTGCTGCCACTAAAGCCCTTGCTGGACTTCCTCTCACTTCTGAAAACATGATTGACATTGCAGAACATTTGCAAGACAAGAAGAACAAAAAGGCCATCCTCTACTTCCTGGCATTTCCTCCCACCACTTGTCTGTCATGGATTAAAAGGCAACTCAAACAAATTTGCAGTAATGGCAGCAGCCACCTTTTGGATGACAACAATATTTGAGCATGTTCTCCTTGTTGCTAGGTGTGTACTTATTGATTACCAAGTTCTTGAACCTCATGGGAGTATTCAGCCCACATCTCATCTGCAATCTGGTCTCACTGAACCTCTGCCTGACATCGCTCTGCAGCATCTACTGCCCCATCTCCCAAGTCACAGAACAACTCCATGTTGTTATCTTTACCCATCTGTGCTTGCTGATATGCTTCAAATTCTGGTTCAAAGAACATTTCTGGATCCAGGTCTTGTATGAAATTATGTATAGCACAGAGTGCTGCTGGTATACATGCTTATATTTCCATCTTGTACTCAGGAGGTAATTGAAGAATCCACCATTTCTATTTCAAAATCCTGACAATGTGCTTGATGATATTCCACAGTACTGCATAATGCAGGTTGAACAACTCTTCTTTATCTTGTGGACTGATACCCTTCATTATCAGATCATTCTTACTCAGTGCATCAGAACTGAAATATACCACAAATTGGCCTAATGCCACTTTTTGAGGTGGTAATGAAGGCCATGATATGATACTAGCAACACATTGGACAAGCCAGATCTAGTATTGCCAAGGAGCTAGCATCCCTTTGGCACCTATAAATCATGACTATGCACATCATTCCAAATCATCACATCAGACATTGCACCATTCCACCCTGTCATCACATATGTGAAGCAAAAATCAAAGTCACACATGAAGAGGCAGTTCTGTGACAAGAAGCCTTTCTGGTTGCACATATAAACATGCTCCATGAATGGCACAAACACATGGATGTGCATCCTGTCAACAGCTCCAACACAGTTGTGGAGGTAACAAAAATGTGAATCAGCCATAATCCTTTGTAAGATTGGGGCCTTCCTCATTGGGAGGTGTACATACATGTTGTAGAATGGCAGTGATAAGAAGAAGGTGAGTACTTTTTTGAAATATCTTTTTTTATTCCATTTTTCAGTACACAGCCAACAAAAACAGTATGGAAAACTAGATGAAGGTTGTCACCTTGTAACCATATCTGTGAGTGCTGGAATCTTTTTGCAACATGGTGCAAGCTCAGACCAGTCACAGATGCATATAGGAAAATTTCCAACTATTCTGCTACAGAAATTCCATGCTGGGATCAAATGAGGCTGTTCTTTTCAAGAACACATACAAGTGCACTGAATACATTATGGCTCACACCAAAGGAAGACTTGATGTGATCCAGGTGTCCATTCATCAGCTTGAGAACCCAGGCTTCACTTGTGAGGATGAATGTATGATAGGAGATCTTTTCAAAGGTGGACATGAAGATAAGCTTGTAATAGTATACCATTTGAACAACTATGATTGAGAGCAACAAAATGAGTTGGTAATGATGTCTCACTTGACATTGTGCCTCAATGTCCATGGTGGTTGGCATGCTAATAAGGATTCCTGATCAATCAATCAATCAGGATTTATCTATCCCAGTCATGTAACTAATTAGCTGAACCAAACCAACACTCAAGTTCAATTTTCTAACAATCTGGATAGGATCTTAAAATTCTAACCCTGAGTTATGGTTTAAAAAGTGGACATTGCTTTGCTTTGGTAAATGTAGATAGTTTTAGCTTAGTGGAGACTAGTTTTCAGAAGGGTTTTAAATGATGGCTGCCTAGAATGGTCCTTCATCAAAAAAGAGAGGGTGTGAGTGGGGTCTGCCCTAGAATAGTCTCCTACTATAAAAGAGAGGATGTGAATGGGGTCTGTTCTAGAATGGTCTTCCATTAGAGGATGGGTGTGAATAGGGGGTGCCTATCCACCACTACACAACTAAGCCCCATCTTTACCCTCCCCTCTCACTAACTTGTTTTATTACAAGTGAGTATCAAATCTTCATGGTTGGCACACAGAGGAGCACTTGGTGTACTTCTTCATTGAGAATTCAATCATGAGCTTGGTGCCTTTGAGGGCATCGCTCTCTATTCAGCCCACCACATGGGAAATTATCAATGGACTCATCACCATCTCCAGATCATACCAGGCATGTGTACTTTCTTTGTGGTCAAAACTTGTTTCTGATCTGAATTCAAACCATCCTTAAATTCATCTCCTTTATTTGCTTCTTGGTAGTTTTCTTCTCCTGGCATGACCTTCCCACTTTCATTGGGAATATGAATACCACATTATAATATTGGTTTCTCTTTTGCCAAATGGGTCAATATAGGTAGGCACTTTCCTTTTTCTGCCTTTACTGCTCAAGCACTCAATGGTCAGTGGGATTCTCAGGCACACACAGAAGATAGAGCTATAATGCCACACAAAAATCCAGAAATGATTTAGTGAGGACACTGCAGAAAACATGCTAGTTGATGGGAGCTTGAACAGATAACACCTGTCACTTAAAGGAACATCTAGATTCTGGACACAAGTGCTTTCACACCCTGCCATCTCTCTTTGTTGCACTAAGTGTGCACAAACATTCAAAAACTCCAAAGCCCAAAGCCATCACCACTGGTGTCAGCATAGTGTAACTCCTTCCATCATAGTAGACAGAAAGGAATATTACATTCAAAGGATGGATGGAAAGGTGCAATGTCCTGTTGAGCAATGTGGACATTTTTACACAACCAGGATGCCTTTATGAAACATGTCAAGGTGGTGCATGAAATTGTGAGAATGTCATCAAAGTCATCCCCTTCAAGACAGAGTAGTCCTTTCCCATGAAACAGTGGCAGCCAGTTGCTGTTTTTTACATGTAAGGCCACTCCACCTTTGTGTTCATTCAACATTCATTCATGCCCTTGTCTCCCAGAAAAAAAGTGGCAAGAAGGTTTCATGTCCCACAGCTGCCTGTATTGTATCAGATGGCAGGCAGCAGGTTCCACTTGACCAACCAGTGGATGGTGAAAAATTTGATCACATCTGCGGCATGAATTCTAATGTGTATTCTTTTTGGCAGACACCACCATGACCAAGGGGCAAGAGTCTGCCCCTGATTTGTTAAGGAATAGACTAGTAGGGGGTAAGTATGTCCCATGTGTGTGGAAATTGAAGTGAACTCTAGTGCTGACTCTTCTTCATCTTCTCAGAGATTTGTTTGGCAGGAATAGTTGGTAAGACAGTCTAAACAGCCTAAAAAAGAGGTAACTGGTAACCACTTTTTGTCCAAACAGCTTCATTTACAGATTTGAGGTAGAACTGCAATCAGTGCAGGTAGAAAAGAGCATAGGGTATGACAAGATTAAGCTTCTTAATCTTATTTGCTGGGGTTTGAATGCTGACAAACCACTCCGAAAGGAATGTGAAGGGTTATCAAACTGCTTCCTGGAAAGAATAGAGTGGCATATGGAAAGATTCTTGATTGGCTTGGTTTATGCCTGCATAAGAAGCTATTGATGCTTATCTGCCATGGGCCATGCCACAAAACAGCATGGGGCTACCATTAGTGGAGAAGGAAGAAAGATGTTCAAAGTGTTCTGAATGGAACGCAAGGTGTGCCAACTACCTAAGCAAGCATCCATTTCTCAGGTAGGTGGTGTTATAATCCTCCATTTTATGTACTCTTTTTCCTTTCCTTCTTCTTGTGCATGAATTTGACATTTTTATGTGTACTTTTATGGTCATTGGTCTTCCCTTGGTCTACTTACTCATACCAAATGACTCACTATCTCACATCATATATCATATAATTCCCCTTACCATTTATTTATTACTCAATATTCTCTGATGTTCTATAAGTTTCCTTTCACTTACTCATTGCTTAGTCATTCAACTGACCTAGCAGTATATAAACCTGTAGTCTACCTTGTATTTCTCTCCAAGCTAGACCTATGCAATCTACTTCCTTCTAGCCTCCCCTTGACCCTCTGGAAGCTTGCTTAGTCATCAACTCACTATCAAGTAGTCACTAAATCTCATCTTGGACAAACCATTGATGAATTTTACTTTGAATCTCTGAACCTATGAAGGCTTTGCATTCACACTTCCCTCTATTTGAGGCAAGCATAACAAAAGATCTAGCTTTCTCTTTTTCAAGGCTATCTTTGTTATAGTCCCCCACCATTATAGACCAACCCACCAACCCCCACTCCAGTCACTGGAGCCTCAGACATGCCAGGAACTTCCACACTCCTGAGCCAGAAACTCAGACTCTACTACAGTGCCACTCACTCAAAATAAACAACTCACTTATAGGTGAAACTGTTACACGAGTCGACAGACTTGCGTCGAGGTCAAAGGGGTCACTTACTCTGAGGGAGGTACTCACGAAGAGACACTGCATCCTTAAAGAAGTCTCAAGGTGAAGAAAACCAGGTTACAGTTTAGACAAGCTGTGGATCACAAGACTGACACTGTAATTGCGCAGAACAAGAATGAAGAGAAGGTACAGGCTAAGCAGGTATTTAAGTACTACTGATTACCTAAGAGGAATCTAGTAGAACAATGTGGAAGGTGGGGACATGTGACTACTATGAGAGAAATAGTCAGGGAAGTGGATAGTCCTGTGAGAGAGAGACGAGGGATCAAAGAGGAAAGAGTATAGGAGAAGTGAAGGTGTCAAAGGTAAGTAGATAGTTAGTCTCCTTCTCATGGTAGGGAAAGAGATCTAAATAGACTCATAGTACGGTGCGGATGAGAAAGAAAGTATGGCAGAGAAAGATGATTGTAACAGAAACCAAAATCATAATAGCACCTCCACACATTCAATAAATGGTACTTTAACTGTGTATATGTACTCTAGGACACCATAGGAAGCCTGCTATCTTGTTAAATTTTTGAAATTCTAATTTTGAAAAATTGAAACAATCTGAAAAGTGAATTTGAAGTGCTGACAGTTGGAGTTTCCATATTTGGACGTTGGAGTTACTGCTTTTGGTATACTAACACCAAGCCCCCATTACCATTTAGTTCAGTAAAACATCAATGCTCATCATAACAGCAGGCCCACAACAATGGTGGGACCTGTACTTTTTCATGGCAAATTCAGCCTGCCTTGCATTAAGGCCCTTTCTGAAAAAAAAAAAAGACCATTTAAAATGTCTGATGAGGTGATACCTGTAGATTTTGTACCTGTAAGCATCCATATACTGTCAACTCTTTCAAAAAAATGCATGGATTGTCTTGATTGGGCAATCATTCAGGATCTCAGGAATGAGGCACTTTGCTGTGGGAAACGTGCCATCTGCCACAAGGTGGAAACCTGTTATTGCTGCATCAGTCCCACTGAACGTGCAGGAAAATTCCCAAGACTCATGTGCTTTCACCCAACCCCAGTACATCTTGATGTAATTCAACTCACAATGAAACTTGGGCAGGAACCAGCATATATGGCCAGCCTCCTTGATTATTATCAGGATAAGTGGTTTTTCATTTATAAAATCTTGCTGACTCGCAAGCATCTTTCGCATGCAACAGTCCATTCACATGGATTTGTGAACACCATTTCCAGTGGTGTCAGCGATCATGTTGTCAGTCCCCTCAGCTGCTGTTGCTGCTGCTACCACCTTACAAGCAAGCCACTCTTGTGCTTCGTGTGAGAGCTTACATGTTTGGCACTCACCAATGACTTTGCCATTGTTTGCCTGCTCCAACACAGATAACAAGCCATGCTCCTCCAGGACTTGTTGCATACCCTTTGGCTACCCACAGAAAGCATGGTCCACATGTTCAAAGGGGAGGTTGACAGGGAAAACCATTGTCTGGGGCATGCCACACAACAATGGATTTGGGTTATCCATGGGAATCATGGTATCATGCATTTTCCTTTGTTTTCCTCCAGGTCTAACATTCATTTCTTTGGCATTTAGTGCATCCTTTGTGAATGCACCATGTACTGATGACTGATCAAACACAAACTTGGCAATGGCATTCAGATACATTCATTCAAAGATCAGAATTGTGCATTTCACCTGTCTGCAGTCCCACATAAGTGTTTCAATATTCAATGTGACATTTGATTGCTTGCCTGTGCAACCAGATTTTCATTTGTCCAAAAACCATTGTGGTTTTTCTCCAGATATGTAGATGATCTCACATGCATTAGTGATCTCCAATTGCTCTGCAGCAGGAAGCTGTGCATTCTCTTCAACTTGAGCTAGGGACAAGGTAAGTTGCCCAGTATGCTCCACAATGAAATCAGAGATGTGGATTGCACATCCTTGACCCTTTTTCCTCAAGGGCATTTTGCCATTGCATATATATACATGGTGTTGCAGATCGTTTGCATGAATTATTGTCTCATTGTGCATGATTGGGACATGAAGCCTCTCACTGGGACCCAGGTTGGGTTCAATTGGCTCAAGATCCTTATCTCTATATATATGTTGCAACCTGTTCTTTGTAAGCCAACAACTCAAGCAGCTCAATAGCAATACTCAAATACCTTTCATTGTCACCAAACTGCCTCAAGAACCTTTTCTGGAAAGTCACCACATCTTTCCATTCATGTCTGTCAACATAAATTCCCTTCTTCACCTTTTTCAGCTCATAACCCAACTTGGCAAGCCATCAACATGCAGTCATCTCAGAGATGTTTTGGCCATCAAGATCCAGTCCCAATGATGGCATGATCACTTCATTCACTTGCTTCATCAAATGAAGTAGCATAATCTAAAAAACAGATTAATTTTTTTCTTCTGATGTTTACTGGTCATGTACCTCGCCATTTGCAAGCACTGTTAGATACTGTCACACTGCCAATGTGATCTGGTCATTGTTCAATAATGTTGGGTGAGCATAATGATTGCCTTTGTTGCTGGGAGGCAATGTATGGAACCAGCTGACATATCTGTAGAGAGTGCAAATCTTGTGAGCCATGTATGGTTCCTTGCCAATAGAGGCAGCTTGCCTTGTGCATCAGCCATTTGATCTTTGGGTTCATTTGGTACTTGGTGTTCAGATTAATGAACTGCTTCAGTAAGTTGAGATAAAATGTGGAGGTAAATGATTTAAATTTTTTTGCTTGTTCCAAAAGCTTGTTGACTGTTTTGAGAACGGCTCAGTGTTTGATTCTGTGACTTCATCATTGCCCATCATGTCCAAGAATGAGGTAAGAGGGAAATTTGTTTCATTTATATCTTTATGCATTCATTGCCCAGGGTCCAATAGATCTGAACAAGGGTCCTGATTAGCTGACTTATTGGACTCATCATTAGAGTCATCAAGCTGGATCAGCAGAATGGTGGATTTGGTGGGCTCAGGTTTGTTGTTGCTTAGAACAGTATTGAAAATGGGTGCATTAGGCATGAGAATGGAGATGCTGAGACTTGGAGACTTGGATATACTGGGACTTGGAGAACCATGGATGGCTTGGACATAATGGTGATTTGGGATTGACAGCTTCTGCTAAAAGAATGATGTGATTTTTTGATTATTCTTGGCAGCCTCTTGCAAATTGCACTTTCAAAGGTATCTTGAGGTACATCCTATACCTGTGTATGTTGGCATCAATTGTGTTGGCAGCTTCATTGAAGGAGGGGTATCCTTTCCTGTTGCAAACACATTAACTCCAAGTCATTTATTGCTCTGAGCTAAACATTAACAACACTTACAGTGTGGTAGATACCCATGCCTGCACACCTCTCAACATAAGCATCTGTCTTGCTGGTAGCCTTGTTTGTGAATTTATAACTGCCAGTTTGTTGTTGCTTGCTGCCAGTAACACCTATACAGGTAATCTCAGCATCAGATTCCTTCAAGTCATCATCATCACTATCCCCAACATCATCCTCTGAGGCAATGTCAGAGTTGTCCATCAAGCTGAAGGACATTCCATTAGATGCCAATGAGTCAGTGTCAGAACTGTTTAAGTGTTCAACATCTGATTCTGGCTGGTAATCCAGGTCAAGGGCAACATCTAGAGGATCCTGAATGAACCCACTGTTGAATGCTTTCAATTTGGAGGCTCATTGCTGCTTGGCCTGCCTCTGGCGCTTTGTTGGGCAGGTCATGTCAAAAGTGAACATTACGTAATCAGGGGGTGTGTTGTCAGAGAATGCAGAATTACAAAAATTGGACCATGTTTCTGTCTAAATTTCCAATCCCAGATAGCCTGGGTCAAAATTACAGCTTTAAAAGAGGTGCCACTTTATGGTGACAGACATTGTAGCAACCCAAAAAAAACTGATTCCCCCTTAGATGAAAATGAACAACTTTTTATGTGAGAAAACACTGGAGAACTAGAAGACCTCACTGGAAAACTTTCTACCTTTCTCCAAATACTCATAGAACCCACTATTGGGTCCCCTTCTAACTTGCTTACTCCCCTTCCAACTTTGAAAGATCTTTCTCCTCCCACTGCCCCATCCATCTTCATGCTAGGATATCTTCCATTCTTCATTCCACCTACAGTACCTGCTCTGCCACCTGCTCCACCAGTTATGTCCACCACAAAACCAGTTGAACTCCATATTGGAGTCTCTAAAGCCTATGACAGCTCCTGTGACAAAGCCACTGCATAGCTAAACTCTGTGGCATTCTACCTCATTACCAATGTAAATGTCCATAGCACCAATGCCAAACAAGTTGCTTTCACACTTTCCTACATGACCAAAGGAACTGCCACCACCTGGGCAGCAACCTTCTGCACTACTGCTCTCACTGGCACCATCCTAAGCATATGAACACCATCCCCAATTTCATTGACACTTGGTATGATCACATCCTTCAATTCCAAACCAATGGAAACACATGAATGAAATTGCCAACCACTCTAAAAAATCCTTCACCTTTGGAGGAAAACCCACTACCTCTAACTCCACACCTTGCTACATTCCCCCTCCTGCACAAGATCCTAATGCTATGAATGTTGATGCCATCAAAATTGGCAAACTCACCCCCAAGGAACAAACTCACTGCCAAAAAGAAGGCAAAGGCTACTGTTGCCATGAGGAAGAACACTTGTCCAACCAATGCCCCCATTTTTCCAGACCTCCTAAGAAGGTCCAACAAGTCCTGAAACTTGCTGAAACCTGGGAAAACAAAGAATCTGGCCTAGTTGAAATGGAAGATGAAGCCACTATTAGGAAAATAGTGTTTTTTTCTTGAGGTTTTTGAAAGAGAAAGCTTCTATAACACAACCTTCCCCTGTTTCCTGTGCTGCTGTAGTTGTATCTAGAACTAAAACTATGAAAATTTCCATCTTCCTGATTAACCCTTCACACACTATGAAAGCCATTGATACCCATGCCCTAGTTGACAGTGGTGCTGAAATCTCTTGCATAGATTGGAGATTTGTGCAAAAGCACAAACTCCCTACCACCAGGCTCAAAACTCCTCTCATCATCCACAATGTGGATTAATCTGCTAACCAAAATGGAAAAAATCTTTTTACCTCCACCCTCTTTCTTGATATCAAAGGAATTACACAAGAAATCACTCTCCACATAATGAATTGTGGATCTGAAAATGTCATTCTTGGAAATCCATGGCTCTGAAAAACCAAATCAATTAACGATTGGCAGAAACAAACCCTCTTCATTTCAGAATCCCTTGATGAATCTAAAGTCCTTCACTCCACCTTCATTGCCACATGAAAAACCAACAATAAACTCTTTGAACAACCACTTCCTCCCCCATGCCACACCTACATTTCCCTTAAAACAGATAAATGACTCTTCAACTACCTTGATATGGAAACTGAAGACAAGTTCCTTGATAGGGCCAACTGCAATTACACCCTCAACCAGATCATCCAATGCAGTTCTTGCTTCATTCCCAATGCAGTTGTAGCCAAACTTATCCATGCCACTGAATTAGCCATTCAAGCAGAACTAGCTAAACCTGAACTTGTCCTCCCTTCCAAATTCTCCCAATATGCCAAAGTCTTCAAAGAACCCAGACCAGGTCAACTCCCTCCATTCTGTTCCTATGACCATGAGATAAACCTCAAAGAATCCTTTATTCCCAAAATTGAAAAACTCTACCCCCTCTCCACTAAGGAACAAAAGCCACTGAGGAATTCCTGGATGAACATCTGAAATCTGGGAAAATCCACCCTTCAACTCTTCCCAAGCAGCCCCATTCTTCTTCATTAAGAAGAAAAACAGAAAACTATGTCCATGTCAAGACTATTACTACCTCAAAGAGTACACAATCCAAGATGCCTACCCTGCCCTTCTCATCAGGGGCCTCATTAACAAACTCAAAGGAGCTAACATCTTCACCAAATTCGATGTCCACTGAGGATATAACAATGTTTATATCAAAGACAGACACCAATGGAAGGGTCATCTGCCTTTATCATCCACAAAGAACTTTTCAAACCAATGGTCATGTTTTTCAGCCAATCCAACTCCCCTGCCACCTTCCAACAATTCATGAATGACTCCTTCAGAGACATGATCACCAAAGGATGGCTTATCATCTACATGGATGGTCTTCTCATTGCCTCTGACAAAGATGATCTTCACATTGAATGAACCAAATGAGTTCTTACATATATGGAGGAACTCAACCTTCACCTAAGACTAGTGAAATGCAAATTCAACACTAAAAAGGTTGACTACCTTGGAATAATTGTTAACAGGAACAGACTTGCTATGGACCCTGTCAAGCTTGATGGCATTGCCAAATGGCCTATCCCCACCACCATTAAAGAAGTCTGCTCCTTCCTGGGATTTGCAACTTCTACTGAAGATTTATCCCCAATTACTTTGCCATTACTCATCCATTTATCAACCTCACCAGAAAGGACTCACATTGGACTTGGAAGAACCACCAACCTAAAACCTTTGAACTCTTTAAATCCCTCTTCCTATCAAAATCTGTACTCCAGTTCCCTGATCCCCCTAAACCCTTTGCCATCACCACCAACACCTCTCTTCATGCCACCAGTGGAATTCTCCTACAAACCAACACAAACAAAGACTGGCACCCCTGCTCCTACCTTTCTCAATCCCTCTCCCCTGCAGAGCAAAAACTATGACATCTATGATAATGAATTCCTCACAGTACAATGAGAACTCCAAGCATGGCATCATTACCTACAAAGCTCTCCATTTCCCATCTAAGTCTTTACCAATCACATGAACCTCACTCATTTCTGACAACCCCAACACCTAAACCATTGACAAGCCCAATGGCTTATTGATCTCACAGACTACAACTTGAAAATGATCCATGTTCCTGGATCCAAACTTGCAGGCCCTGACACCCTTTCTTACAAAATCAATCACCTCCCCAGATCAGGACTAGACAATGAAGGAGTAACCTTCCTTCCTTCCTCTCTCTTTATGAATGTCATTGACATTGCACTCAATGACCACTTGAAAGATGACCCCTTCCTCCTCATTGCTCTCCAAGCCATTGATGGCTCCATCCCACCTTCTCATCTCGCAGACTGGCAATGCAACACTGGTATTCTCACTTACCAGAATCAGATTTATATTCCTCCAGACAATGACCTCCACCATGACATCATATCCTGATGCCATGACCATGAAACTGCAGGACACCCTGGATATCTTAAAACTTGACAACTCATAGCTGCCGGCTACTGGTGGCCCAGCCTTGCTCAATATATATGAAAATACATTGAAGGTTGCACCCCACCTACCAACAAAACAAATCTAACACCCATCCTACCATCCCTTCTCTCTTTCCAATCAAATCCTATGCCTTCTGCCTGTTCCAACAACTGTTCTGTGACTTGATCACTGATCTTCCCTTGTTCAATGGATTTGATTCTCTCCTGGTTGTGGTAGACCATGGGCTTACTAAGGGGGTAATTCTATGCCCCACCAACAAGACTGTCACTACTGACAGCATAGCCTTCCTTTTCTTTCACAAAATCTACCTTTGCTTTGGTCTCTACAACAAAATCATAAGCCATCATGGACCACAATTCACATCCACCTTCACCAAGGAACTTGGAAGAATCCTCAGTTACTCCCTAGCCTAGGACCAGAGAAGGCTTGCCGATGAGGCTACTATAGACCAGTTAGTTCAGCACACAGTTGGATGAAGGATGATGCCAGGCAGGTTTTGATGCTCACTAGCAGCAAGAGATGATAAGCAGGCAGAGGAGCCCACCCATGGCAAGAACCACTAATGCTGGGGTTTAGCTGTCAGTGCCAATGCAAATGATCCTGGGCCATGGGTTGGTTTCATTTGTTCCAGTGCTTGATAAGGTGGCAGAAGGGTTTCTGGTTTCAGTGGAGCCAGTAACAGCTGAATTTGAAAATTGCAGTCTGTCAAGGACATCAACCCACTGCTGGAAGAGACAAGGGTAGAATGGTAGTTAGCACATCACACACATCAGACAGGCAGAATAAGTCAAATTCAAGGATGGAGCTTCCTGATCAGGCTTAACAGTCTATCTTAGTCTGAGATGCAATGGAAAGCTTCCAGAAAAGTCTGTCAATGCATACAAGATCATATGTGCATGTGGACTTGATCTCAATCCAATCTTCTGTCATCACTGCACTGCCTCCAGGAGTCAAAGGTTTGACCTGTCATGGTGTGACCACCCTCAAGTGTGCACTGTCAGAAATTGGCAGCCCAGAAAAGGGGCCAAGGAGACCACCATGGAAGGGAGGGCATCAGAAAGCTCAGAAGGCATGATGGGGACTGTGCAACATTTGGGGGAAGTCTATTCCCTGGACTAAGAATGGAAATATGAAATTGGCCAATCAATGTGTGAATAGATCTCCTATTGACCCAATAACTCACCTTGACAAACATACTCTGGACCACTACAATAGATAGTTAGGGGAGCAAGCTGCCAAGCATAGCAAGGTGGTGAGTGGATGTGTAGTGACTTACCAAAGCAGGTAACAGTGGAAAACTCTTAGAGTCTGCACTTGACTTGTTTTATCATTAGACTCATTAGATCTCCCTGATAGTAGAATGCACAACTAATTCACAAACCTTTATAGACTCCTGAATTATGCACTGACCAAGATTAGTAATGTAGTGAATTGGAAATGACACATCACCTATAGCTTCATTTGAAATTCCTATTGTTTTGGATCAAAAACTGAGCGGGCAAGGGAAAAGTATGGATGGTGACGAAAAATAAGCGCTGCACCTTTCGCGTAGTCATGTTGGCAGTGGCTGCACCAGTAAAGCCACGTGGGGTACTGTTTTTGGGTAAGTTGCTGTCGTTTTAGGTTTGTGTCACATACATTTTGGGTCGCGCGAGTTGTCACTGTCGTTTTCTGTGCCCAGTTGCTGTAAAAAATGATGATGCTAAGAAAAATAATGGATTCACGATTTAGTGGACACCAAAACTCACGCCTCTTGCGGCACATGCCAAATGTGACCAAACAATGGCCTGAGCCATACATGGGGGAAGAGAGAACTCAAGTGACATAATCAACACAGAACCTAATAAACCTTGATTGATTGAGCCTAATACAGGGCTGCTACTTCAACACATTTGAAGTACACTCGAGTAATTGCAATCAATCCTTCCCCTGAAACCCTGTATTGACCCATTGGCAATACCAATACAACAATGTATGTGATGGTACAACAAATAATCCTTATTTTATATCTGATAAAACATAATAATGTAGGGCCACCCCCCCTACATCACCACAGCGTGCACAGCATGCTTCACGTCAAGCAGAGCGTGAGCAATGTCAAATGGGCTCTCCACCTGAACGTCGCCAGCCCCGTCCAGCTATTATCTTACCATCAAATGCACCCCCTGCACTGGCAGTAAGTTAATGGCTTTTATTTGTTGTTTTATTCATATGCCAATTTATTTATTATATTTATTATAGCATCATGCATCCGTACCTA
>JBBPMA010000330.1:0-28812 GCA_038090075.1 Xanthoconium purpureum | reverse complement strand
GTTCAACATTGCTGACGTTAGCAGGCCGAACCAGCCATGGACTCCTGGGGTCCTTTTCCGAAGTCGACTTTTTTTTTTGGGTTTTTCCCCGGACTTTTGAAAACAGCTGTAATGAGTTACAGACCGATGGGGCTGAATGGTGCACTCGTGGTGGCAGGTATGAGTCCTGCTCCGAGCCAAGTTTACGCGGGTTACATTGGAACCACAATAACTTTTACGCGAGAGCAAGTCCGTACTTGGAGTGCGGGACACCGGGAAAGAACCTGTGAGACAAATATGGAGAACAACGGAACGTGCTTGATAACACGGCGTGTAGTACTGTTTATAGATCCAACGAAGTAATCGGCGAGCGAATCAGACATCCCTGAAATAAAGGATGTGGGCGAGGGGTTGTCGTTGACGACGTGATGCCGGCCCTGCCACGTCCCGTCAATGTCGCTGAGGGTGGGGCGCAAGCGGCGGGGGGTGCGAACGGCGTGTGCGTGCGGAAGTAAGCCTGAGGGTATGCGGTGAGTCGAAGTCAGGGTACGATGGTCGAGAGCAAGGGTCGATTTTACTCGCTAGTTGCGCCCTGGGCGAAGCGCTGGTCATTTTGCGGTGGGGCTGCTTGGTGCATGGGGTGAAGCGACTTTTCCGTGCCGATTTGCTTTTTGGGAGAATGCGGGCTCGACCGTTATGCCGTAGGGCAGGAGGGAGGAGTTCTGCTGCCTCCTTTGCGACCGTATCGGCAAGTTCGTTTCGTACAATACCCGTATGACCCGGCGTCCATCGGATGGTTAATTCCTCTATATTTGAGTTTTGGAGGACGACTCGGAGGGCGAGATGGAAGATATCCATGAAGTAGTGGCCCGGTCCCAACTTGAACGCTTTCGGTGCCTGCCAAATAGCTGCCTGATTGTCAATGCCCACGGATACTTTCCTTGCCCACCTTTCTCCCCATAGGAGCTCCGTTGCCAAGATCATGCCTATTACCCTCACGATCGATTCGTCAGGCCCTGTGACGCGTGACATAATATCATTTCAATGTCAGCAGCTGTGACATGTGACAGCAAGAATTTTCGTCATCTCTGGTTCGTCACAGAACACCTTCTGGTTGGATCATGGTGATGACTGACTATGTACAATGCCATTACTGTGCTTCTCTGATAGTGATCTTTCTCATACACTAAATGTGACGAGGTTCTACTAAAATCTACTTCTGCTGTGACCACCAAACCTATTCGACAGATAGTCCTGTGACGCGTGACCGAGCGCAAATTTCGTCACGTCAAACCCCCTTGTGACACGTGACAGCCGAACCGATCGTGAGGGTACAGTACCTCCGCTTCTCCTCCACGAGTGCACCGTAGGGGACGTGCTTGATAATGCGGCGTGTAGTCTGTTTATAGACCCGAATCATGCACATATGTACCACAGGTGATTGTTTCCCTTGTATCTTTACAAATCCCAACACATACTATTCAGGTATGCTCCGAGCTAGGCTGCATACATCACTTGAACTTCACCTCTTTAACGTCCTCTTTGCTTCGCTCATAACAACTCAAGTCCTTGACTTGTCAGCTTGCAACATTTCATACGACAATGTTGCGGTACCACAAACAGCTCACGTATGATGGGATCCTGTGATTTGTTCTCGATGCTGTTGATTTTGGCTGCTATGCAAACCTCAAGGCGGTTGGTTCCGATGTCCAAAACAACCAAGCAATGGCACTTGAACCAGTGCATGCAAAGACTTACAGCAATTGGGGTTCTTTGTGTATCTCTCCTTTCCCTTCTCGCATGAAGACTGACCATAAAAACTTTCCTTCTAGGAATTTGTTTTGCATCATTAACACCGTCATTTAAAATCTGATTACACTGGGTGTTTCCGTAACATTCCTCCTGCAGCTATTCAGTTTCATAACCCTAGCTCCCCTGATCCCTCGTTTCATCATCGGCGTACGGGAAATATATGATCGCGACACCCGTGGCCGGGTACGGATCGACGCGGATTTGGTGCATTGGGGCAAGAGATGGTGGACACATACACGTTTGTCTCTACGATCGCGTTCGCGGATGACGACCTGGGACAGGTGGTGGAGGGCGGTGGCAGTATGGATGATTTGGAGGGAATCTAACTCGGAGTGGTGGCCGATGGTGCGCATCATATCAGGTCTGAGAGGCGAAGCTTCGCGTTGAAAGTGGGGAAGGGTAGAGGTATTTTGAACGGTTGGCTGGAATATCTATTCACCTATGCATATATCTCGACGTGGCTCGGTCGACTCCTACGTTGTAATGGGTTGGTCCTAAGGGTGTCGCCTCTGATGGCCCGTACAATGGAGTCTACTGCGATGTACACAAACTAAGCACAGTTCACATTCTCGAGGATCGACGAACAAACGAACAAGGCCACCACACAAACTAAGCACCGTTCACATTCTCGAGGATCGACGAACAAACGCCACTAGTGCAGCCGACGGTTTGAACTCGCCTGGCGAATTCAGCGGCACAAACTGCCTCGCCTGCTTTAGCCCACTCGTTCGCCACTAGGGCAGTTCGCATCCAGCACCATACTCCGCCCACCCATCTCCCCGTGGTCTTCATCCAAATGCACTCCAACACGACACCAGTGATGGCGAGTGAGTGGTTGTCTGGTCAAAATGTTCGGAATCGGATGTTGCGCAGCGTCAGTCCCAGAGTTCAGTCAAGAAAGTTGACAACCACGAGAGCTGAAAAGAGATTACAGGAAGATGATCATGGTCGACAAAGGTTGACAGCCCGATAGTCAGCCTGAGAATCGCCCATCCGCATTGTCGAGAAGGACACAAAGACGGACTGCAAGAGGGCCAGGAACCTGTCAATCTGGGGAGAATAGGCGGTGTGAGGCGCTTACTTGTTTATCCGATCAAGTCTACGGTCTCGACCTCCGAGTCTGCGACGATGGACAAGAAATCAAGCCAGCTTTGTGTCGGCGTACCACGGCTGGACAAAAACTCAATGGTTGCCACTATCCAACCCGGCCATGACGACGGTGAACCAGGAGCGCCAACGACATGACCTAAATAATGCTCGTCAGACAAGATGGGTGTACGCCAAAAAACTGAGTCGCATTACCACCACGAACAGCTTTCGAAGGATGGTTTTGCCCTTGCCTGACACGATCGAGTGGGGTGCGAGTTCGAGCACAAAATCACGTAGGGAAGTCGCGTTCTCCGCTGGGAAGGTGTCCCTAGCATGTGGCCAATCGACTGACTGGGCGTGGCATGGATCAACGACCCACCAATCTCTCGCGATTTTGATCTGGATGGTGTGTGCCAAAGGACTGGATGTTTGCGTCGTCGTGGTTCAAAAGGGGGATGACCAAGCCCCATGCCTCGTATCGTTAATGAATGTCGAAGAGTTCTTGTTGGAGGCGGCATTGGGCGTCTGAGGCCCGTCTGGTTGTGTCGCCTTGAGGCAGGTGCGCGTGAAACTGAATGTTCGTTCGGGTTTGATGGTCTCATAAAGAGAAATGAAGGAAAGGACATCGGCGTCGAACCAGGAGAGCCTCCTCCTCATGGAGACTGACCATATGCTGGCAACTTCGCCTGTACTCGCTGCACATTATTGCAGTCTTTGCATCCACCCAATGAATGGGGTTCCATAGAAGAGGGAACGGCGTAACGCTGTTGATAAACAGCCTCGCGAATGGATTGCATGAGGCGACATATAGGATGATGGTAATGAGGATTCCTCGTCCGAAGGCAACGTCTGATATCGCAGTCGGGGTACAGATGTGATCAAGCTGTATGCAATGTCAACAAACGGAGAAATCTAGAGCTATGATTAGTCTGTGTCAAGCTCTGCTTTGGTGTTCGGGTGAAATGTCCTCACGGCATCCTCGGCGAGTCGATGACGAAGACAAGCTGAGTGGGAAAAAACCCTGAGATACACCCAATCTCCATTTGGCACAACCTCATTGTCACCTTCTTGACCACTTAGGCTAAATACCGCATCAATGTACCTCAAGGTCTATCTTACACTGAGTCGGAACGCGACACCGAGTTGGATGAAGTTTATCAGAAAGTCCATGCATATATGGTGAAGAAAGTTGAATGTCGATGCAGTAGTTGGGACGTGGCGTGTCTCTGAGTTTGACCTCACCCTCTGATTTGATTCATTGTCCAGGGGCTGTCCGCCCATTCAACGCCACATGAATCAACTGGATGTTGTTCGATGACAGAGCAATCACGGCGGGAGGAGCCAATGGTTCTTTTCCTCATTACTCCCGCATCTTTGATCTCCGGGCGGCCTTTTAGGAAGTGCTGAGGTGAGTTTGTGTCATTACACACTGGATTTTTGTCGCTGGCTGATTTGTTGGTTATTGGTCCATTGGGTCGCTCAAGTCAGCCGTAGTCGTTCTTCGAGATCGGAATAAACCACGGACTAGAACTCGATGGATACCGATGAACGCAGTGTGCCAACACGAACTGTCAGTGTAATCCCATTCGAGCGGGCGACGACGGCACTTGCCACATAGTTATCAAATGTACGTCATCGCTCCGAACGAGTCGCAACTCAAGTAGTAGACTTGCCAGTTAGAACATATAATTGTGGGAGAGTTCTAACAACTTGCCCTTCCCCTCCGTGACTCGCAATCGTCGCTATAAATCGGACATAACCATTACTAGGCTTGTGTCCGTCATGTCCGATTTACAGTCTGCGTTGGAGACTTTCCAGTGGATTGACTATACAGCAGGTATGATTGCTCTCACGTCTTTCAAGTTGGGATGTTGGTTCGACTCAGACGGCGACTGCAACAGCTGCGGCGATCACTGCTGTCATGTATGATTATGGTGAGTGATAGGCTCGTGCACACACTTCATGTCAAACTGAAATCGACACTGACCTGACCATTGGAGTCCTTACCTTTCCGAGCGAGGTGTCTCGTTTTACCTTCTGCACATTTGTCTACTGACATTATTCCGAATCCAAAGTTAGACTATGTTTGGGTAAGGAATTAATGCGATTGTGCAAGTATCGGGTTCCTGTTCCTTACAGTCTCACAGCGCAGGCCTGGACCTTGGTGTCCACAATCTTTGTGCTGGTCTGTAGTCCTTCGATGCATCATGCTCTCCATTGACGGTTCAGTAGGCACGCTATCTTGGTCTTTCTCGGGTTGTGTAAGTCTATTTTCCTGTAATGTGTGATTACTGATAACGAAACTATACTCCAGTCTGACAAACCTGTGTACGTCCTTCCTCTGTTGAACTGGGAGATAGTTTGACTCACCAGATACATTTTCAGTTGGGAGTACCTTTGTGCCTGGTCCCGCAGAAGTGAGCTCTTCTGCTTTGAGTTTTGTTTGTGGTTGACAACTGTCTTTTATCAGACGTGTGCATTCTGAATGCTCGTTGTTAACAACATTGACAGTGGTTTCATAGGTGTAGGCAGTCGATTTACTAGCTGTGGCATGTCGCACTAATATTATACAGGCCTTGTGATCAATCTGGTATACACTTGGGAGCTTCCAATATTCCTTGCCGCTGCCGATTGTGAGTTACCATACCCTGATTTCATTTTCCCTGATTGTGCTATTGAATTATAGTGGTGATGATTCTACGGGTGTATGCGATGTGGAATCGCTCCAAAGGAATTCTTTACTTCCTATTGTTCATTTATGTATCACAGGTCACTGTTTCCCTGGTTTTTACGGGAATCTATACAAATCCCAATAAATACTACACAGGTATGTTATAAACTAGGCTGTATACACCATTTTAATTGCATCCAGTCACAACCTTCCAAGCCCTTGACACGTTGACTTGCAATATTTCATACAACAATGTTGCAGTAACACAATCAACTCATCTGTATGACGGGATCCTGCGATTTGCTCTTAGCGCCATACTCTTGATCCTTGCCGTTGCTCAAACCTTGAGACAGTCAATTCTGCTATACAAGGCAACCAAGCAGTGGCACCTGAACCAGTACATGCAAAGACTAACAACAGATGGGATTATTTATTTCATTGTGTATGCCTTCTTTTCTCTCTTTTCCTTTTCGTTTATTCCCATCGCGTTATCCACTCGTTTGTCCTTGGAGTTACCCGCACGATGACTGACTCCTTGGTCCTCAGGAACGTATATTTCAGCATCAATCTTATCATCCAAATTCAACTTAATCTAAGCATCTCCGCAACGTTCCTCCTGCAGTTGTTTGCTTTCATAACCCTAGCTCCCTTGATCCCTCGTTTCATCATCGGCGTTCGGGAGATGTATGATCGCGACACCCGTGGCCGGGTGCGGGTCGACACAGGATTTGGTGGGTTGGGGCAACAGGACGGTTCGAACACGCTGGTGTCTACGATCGCGTTCGCAGATGACAACCTGGGACAGGCGCTGGTGGGCGATGTGGGTGGCTTGGAGGAAATTCAACTCGAAGTGGCGGGTGATGGTACGCGTCGGGTCTGAGAGGGGAAGCCCTGTGTTGAAAGTGGGGAAAGGTGGTACTTTGAACGGTTGTTCGGAATATTTATCTCACCTATGCATATCCCTCAATGAAGCTTGGTCGTCTTTTATGTTGTATGTACGATATATAGTTGGTTGGTCTCGGGAGTGTTGCCTCTGACGACCCGTGCAATGGAGTCTACTGCGAACAAACCTATTAATGTAGCATACAAACTAAACGCGGTATACATTCATCGAGGGTTGCTACAGCATATTTAGACCGTAAATCGATGGAATCATCGTCGTACTGGATCGCCGAACGGACCCCACTAGCACAACTGACGTATCGAGCTCGCCTGGCGAATTCAACGGCCCAAGCTGCCTCACCTGCCTTGGCCCACTGCTTTACTACCAGCGCGAGCCACCCGAACGTTCGTATCCAGCGCTATATTCGGTTAATCCATCTCCCAATGATCTTCATCCAAATGCGCTCCAACGCGAGAGTAATGACTGTCTGGTCCAAATGTTCGGAATTGAATGTCGTGCGGCGGCGGTCTCAGAGTCCGGTAAAGGAAGTTGACGACCACGAGAGCTGAAAAGAAGCTACAGCTAGGTGATAATGGTTGATAGCCCAATCGTCAGCCTGAGAGTGACCCATCCAGATTGTCGAGAAGGCCGCAAAGACGGACCGCAAGAGCGCCAGGGACCTGTCGATCTGGGGGAATAGGCGGTGTGAGGCGCTTACTTGTTCTTCCGATCAAGTCCGCCATCTCGACCTTCGAGTCTGCGACGATGGATAAGAAATCAAGCCAGCTTTCCGTCGGCATACCACGGCTGGACAAGAACTCGATGGTCGCCACTATCCAATCCGGTGAACCAGGAGCGATTTTCAGCGCCAACGACGTGACCTGGTCAACGCTCATCAGACCAGGAGTATACACCGAAAAACCGAGTCGCATTACCATCACGAACAACTTTCGAAGGATGATTTTGCCCTTGCCCAACACGATCGAGTGGGATGCGAGTTCAAGCACCAAATCACGTAGGGAAGCCGTGTTCTCCGCCAGGAAGGTGTCCCTAGCGTCCGGTCAATCAGCCGACTCGGCGTAGCATGGATCAACGACCCACCAACCTCTCGCGATTTTGGCCTGGATGGCGTATGCCAAAGAACTGGACGTTGGCGTCGTCGTGGTTCAAAGGGGGGATGACCAAGCCCCCATGTCTCGCATCGTTTTTGAATGTCGAAGAGTTCTTGTTGGAGGCGGCGTTGGGCGTCTGAGGCCCATCTGGTTGTGTTGCCTTGAGGCGGGTGTGCGTGAAACTGAATGTTCGCTCGGGTTTGATGGTCTCATAGAGAGAAATGAAGGACAAGACGTCGGCGTCGAATCAGGAGAGCCCCCTCATGGGGACTGACCGTATGCTGGCAACTTCGCCTGTATGTACTCGCTGCACGTTATGTATGCCGTGTCAACAAGCGGAGAAATCCAGGGCCACGATTAGTCTGTCAAGCTCCGCTTGGTGTCTGGGTGAAACGTCCTCGCCATCACGGCATCCTCAGCAAGTTGATGACGAAGAAGGTCGGGAACAAGCTGAGTGGGAAAAAACCAGACTGATGCACCCAATCTCCATTTGGCACGACCTCATTGTCACCTTCTTGACCACTTAGGCTAAATATCGCATCAATGTACCTCAAGGTCTATCTCACGCTGAGTCAGAACACGACACCGAGTCAGATGAAGCTCGTCAGAATGTCCATACGTATGGTGAAGAAAGCTGAATGTCGATACAGTGGTTGGGACGTGGCGTATCTTCGAGTTTGATCTCACCTTCTGATTTGATAGGATTTGATTCATTGTCCAGGGGCCGTCCGCCCATTCAACGCCACAGGTGCCAGCTGGACGCTGTTTTATGTCAGAGCGGTCACTAGGGGGGGAATCAATGATTCTTTCCCTCATTACTTAACAAGCGAGATGCAAATAGGATATATAGCTGTGGGAGGCTCTAACGACTTGTGCTCCCCCTCCGTGATTCGCGGTCGTCGCTCTCTGTCTATCAATTGAACGTAGTAGTCAACCTTGTGCCCGCCATGTCCGATTTACTGGAGATTTTCCAGTGGACTGACTATACAACAGGTGTGATTGCTCACGTTTATGGGGCATTGGTTCAGCTCATAGAAGGTTACTGCAACAGTTGTGGCGATTACTGCTGTCACATATGATTATGGTGAGTGATAGCTTGTGCATGAGCTTCATGTCAGACTGAAATCGACACTGTGACCTGACCATTGCAGTCCTTACCTTTCCGAGCGAGGTCTCTTGTTCTACACTCTGCACATTCGTCGACTGACATTGTTCCAAAGGTGGACTATGTTTGGGTAAGGAATTAACACGTATCATTCAAGTATCGGGTTCCTGTTCCTTACAGTCTCACAGCGTAAACCCTGGACCTCTGTGTCCACAATGTTTGTGCTGGTCTGTAGTCCTTCAATGTATGTACTCTCAATTGACGATCCAGTAGGCACGCTATCTTGGTCTTTCTTGGGTTATGTAAGTCTGTTTTGCTGCAATGCGTGTTACATAGTTGACAATGAAACCATGCTCCAGTTTGGTAAACCTTTGTATGTTCTTCCTCTGTTGAATTGGAGGATAGTTTGGCTCATCAGATATATTTTCAGTTGGGAGTACCTTTGTGCCTGGTCCCGCAAAAGTGAGCTCTTCCACTTTGAGCTTTGTTTGTGGTTGATAACTGTCTTTTATCAGACGTGTGCATTCTAAATGCTTGTTGTTAACAACATTGACAGTGGTTTCATAGGTGTAAGCAGTCGATTTACTAGTTGTGGCATGTCGCACTAATATTATACAGGCCTCGTGATCAATCTGGTATACACTTGGGAGCTTCCAATATTCCTTGCCGCCGCCGATTGTGAGTTGCCATACCCTGATTTCATTTTCCCTAATTGTGCTATTGAATTACAGTGGTGATGATTCTGCGGGTGTATGCGATGTGGAATCGCTCCAAGGGAATCCTTTACTTCCTATTGTTCATCTATGTATCACAGGTCACTGTTTCCCTTGTTTTTACGGGAATCTTTACGAATCCAAATAAATACTACACAGGTATGTTACAAACTAGGCTGTATACATCATTTTATTTTTAACACCCTTTTGCTCCAGTCACAACCTTTCAAGTCCTTGACACGCCAACTTGCAGCATTTCATTCAACAACATCGCAGTACAGCAATCAACTCATTTGTATGACGGGATCCTGCGATTTGTTCTCAGTGCTGTGCTCTTGATTTCTGCTGTTGGCCAAACCTCGAGGCAGTTGGTTCTGATGTACACAGCAACCAGGCAGTGGCACCTGAACCAGTACATGCAAAGACTCACAGCAGATGGGATTGTTTATTTCATCGTGTATGTCACTTTTTCTCTTTCTTCCATTACACTTGTTACCAATACTTTCAATCATCTGACCTTTCACATCCGCATGAAGACTGACCGCTTGCATTTTCCAGGAACCTGTTTTTCAGCATTAACACCGTCATTCAAAATCAGATTGCACTGAGCATTTCCGTATCATTTCTCCTGCAGTTGTTTTCTTTCATAACCCTAGCTCCTCTGATCCCTCGTTTCATCATCGGTGTGCGGGAGATATATGATCGCGACACCCGTGGCCGGGTAGGGGTCGACACGGGATTTGGTGCGTTGGGGCAACAGATTGACGGTGAAAACACGTTCGTGTCTACGATCGCATTCGCGGATGGCAACCTGGGACAGGGGCAGGGGCAGGCGGTGGAGAGCGATGCGGATGGCTTGGAGGGAATTCGACTCGAAGCGGTGGCCGATCGTACGCGTCGGGTCTGAAATGAGAAGCTCTACGTTGAAAGTGGGGAAGGGTAGTTGATGCTCTGAGCGGTGACTGGAATATTTATTTCACCTATGCATATCCCTCGATGAGGCTCCGTCGTCTTGTATGTTGTATGTATGATATAGTGGGTTGGTTCCAAGGGAGTATCGCCTCTGACAACCCGTGCAATGGAGTCGGCCGCAAACAACTCTATCATTCTCCTACAAACCAAGCACGGTTCACATTCTCGAGGGCTGCTACAGCATATTTAGACCGTAAGTAGATCGCCGAACAAACCCTACTAGCGCAACCAACGGCTCGAACTCGCCGGGAGAATTCAACGACCCAAACTGCCTCGCCTGCCTTGGCTCACTCGTTCACCACTGGCGCAAACCACCCGGACATTCGCATCCAGCGCCATACTCTACCCACCCATCTCCTGGTGGTCTTCATCCAAATGCACTCTAACACGACACTAGATGATGGCGAGTGAGTGACTGTCTGGTTCAAATGTTCGGAGTTGGATGTCGTGCAGCGGCGGTCCCAAAGCTCAGTCAAGGAAGTTGACAACCGCGAGAGCTGAAAAGAGGTTACAACTAGATGATTATGGTCGACAAAGGTTGATAGCCCGATCGTCGGAGTACATATCCCATCCAGATTGTCGAGAAGGACGCAAAGACAGACCACAAGAGCTCCAGGAACCCGTCGATCTGGGGGGAATAGGCGGTTGGTCGGATCAATTTTAGAACCGTTTCGGGGATTGGGAACGGTGTACCCGGACCGCTTGGACAATGTCAGATTGAGGCACGGTCGGAAGAGAACCAAGGTCTGCCATTCAGACGGCGGTGAGGATTGGACATGCGAGGAAGACCTAGATCATGTCGCATACACCGGTCCACACCGGACGCGTCCTGACACATTCTCATTACTAGACTCTACCAACCAGTAGAACGCAGACACCTACTGATCGACCATCAAGCTAGACTCATCACTGAACAGACTCCACCAGTGTAACTGATGGTCGTCCGAATGCGCTCCAGAATGCTGTTCATCACCCAGAAATGCAATGATGGCGACTGAGCCCCAACTGGGTCATACGGATGAAGTTCAATGTTGCAATGGGTACCAGAGACAAGAAAGGCTCGGAAGGCCGGTTAAACAGGTCACTCAAGATTGACGGCTGCACAAGATAGGCATGAAAAAGGAAGATGTCAGCATGGAACCCGGAGAGCTTTCTCATGAAAATGGCCATAATATGCTGTAATCCTCGTCCGTATTCGTTGCGTATTATGCCAGTCTTTGCACGCACGACAGATTGCATGTTGTCAGCAGGCGATACATGTTGATGGTAATATCAGGTACAGCCATCAAAAGCCAGGGCGGTGAGACGAACCACTGATTAGTCTGAGTCGATCTCAGACCGGGTGACTCGGAAACGTCCTCGCCAGCTAAAAGTCAGATCGAATGCCTGGCCGCAATCGAGGTTGATGACGTGGTTCTTGTGGAAGGCTAAGGTCTCAAGGACGTGACGTGAACGAGATTGCGGCTCGGATGTCAGTGGGAAAAACAAACATACGCGTCTCCTTATTCAAACATTAGCCACGAGTGCCACCTACTAAGCCGCATCATATCAACTAGTTCTCTCAGCCTTGACGCACACCTGAGCAAGTTTCAGAACGTAAGGACGGAGCTCAGGTGGATTTGACGGACCGGCAGAATCGGGATTTTAGATACGTCTTCTAAGGGATGGGTATCGCTGATAATGTGGCGGTCGGGGGTATCCAGATGGACACAGCAAGTCAACTGTAATTAAGGCAATGTCTTGAATGAGGTTGGAACGGAAATTGATAAGTGCCGAGCCTATGTCTTATCCATAAATTCCTGTCCGAGATCCGGTTAACACCCAACATACTCCGACGGGTCGGAAAATGCGATGGTACCCATACCTTGTCCACTTTCACCTGTACCCGCGTTCCATCCTCTGATACTTTCTCGATAAATAACTCTTCGTCTTCCTTGATCGGTTCAGCGTTCCATCTGGCGTTTTCCCGTGCTAGCAGCCGACGGATGACCAATAGCAAAAAACGGACAGGAGATCCCGATGACAATCCAGGGGATGTGGTTCCTGTATAGCCGTTTTCACATGATTGTAGTACAGTTCGAGGAAGCAAAAAAGGTGTACCTTGGCCGATACTGGCTGCGTTTCCTATACAGTAGGCGCTAAGCATGATTGCGTTCGTGGTAACCTACATCATTACGTGCGATGAGAAGGAAGGAAGTGAAACCGGATGCACGGACCCTCTTGGTGTGTCCCGCCGTCAAGATCAGGACAAGACCGGTGATGTTAATGTCGACAAGCCAGATCCCGAAGAGTAACCCAATCTGATTACTCCATGGCAGGAGTTCGATCATCAATACCCCAACGAGAGATGGGGTAAAGTGCATCACGCCAACGTAGGCACGTCTGTTCGGAATTCGGGCCACAAGCGTTACTCCCGTCCAGATGGCCATGATCTCGATGAGCCCGTCAACGAATCCGAGAAGCGTCGTGTCAAGGTACGTAAAACCAAAGGACGAAATGATAATTTGGCGTTGGTTCGTAAGGGAGTTGGGTACGTTGTCCAAAGCAGAAAAGAGTGCAAAGAACCATGTCTTGGGGTCTAGGAGCGCTTCTAACATCCTACGTTCCATTCTCAATACCATGAGACGAATATGAGTACACGAAGACGCACTGTTCTTTCTTAAAGTGTTTGTTCTCCACGCCAGTTTGATTTTCCTAGAGGGTTCCATCAGATACAAAGGGCGATAGGAAGCCCGTGAGTCTCCCACCTTCAGGCGTTGAACCGCGGTCGCACGCTCACTCGGCGTAAGGAACCATGCATTGGCGGGAGAATCGAGGAAGAAGAACCTGTTGACTACACGGTCAACCGAGGTCATGAGTCGTGGCTTTGCAATATCAATAGATTACTGCCACAGTGAGGGTGATGATCCCAGTAATAATCATCAACCTTGCATCCTATCAGTTTCCCTGCATCGTCCCCCCGCAAAAACAAACCTTACCGTTGCCAGGGAGCAAATCCAATGGTTTTGATGTGCAGAGATCCAAAACTGATAAAACCAGAGATGATTTGGGCTGTTGCGCGAGTCAGCATCGCGCGCGACTCGACGCGGTCTGTTCACCTGTCCCGCCCATCGAGACTGGCGGTGCATTAGGAAGAAACGATGCGCAGAGACGAGGGACACCAATACCCAACACCCAACTTCTGTTCCTTGCGTGTATAGAACATAGAGCTCACAATCAAGAAGCCCGCCGTGATAGAGCCCTCACATATGCCTAAAAGGAGTCTGCACACAAAGAGTCCTGAAAAAGTTGGTGCAAGCCGCTTGGGACATCAGAGCGATGGCCCAGACGAGGATATTCAGGCTAGGCATAATGTTAGTGATGGACGGTTTGGTTGCATGGACGCGTTTCTCGCCCCATCCATTTGCCAACGAGGAACCGCTGGAGGGCAAGGTTCTGGGGCCTGATAACCAATGTAGAATATCGTCCCGAGCCTGGGAGGACGAACGTCAGACGCGTGAGCAATTTCAAGGAGTAGATAGACAGTACAATTGTATCTGTCAATCGTCGTATCAGACCGCTCCCGGTCACATCTAAACGTTTCACATGTAGTCACGAGTACTCACTGGTTGGTCGATAGATGCGCACCTTGACTGTTACTCGTCAGAGGATACTCCACATTCCGACGTCATTAAAATCTCACTCTATACCAAGAATCGCGGCATTTCCAAGCGTAGCCTTATCCATGAGCTGGATCCTATCAAAGCATGAGCAAATAGATGGTCACGAAATGAAACGCATCTCCTCACCAATAAAGCGCTGCATAACAATTACACGATTAGAACAGGACCACTTTGGACGTTACGAAGGCTCACTGCACATCATTGGGAGACTGTGGCAATCAATCTTCCTGCGTAGGCCGAGTCAGTGGAAGATGACGATGCTCGAAACGGATGGTACAAACCTGACGCGTGCTGCCTCGGCGGGGTTCAACTCGGTCGACAGACTAGCGACGATCTGTGCACCAGTGTCCGCCTCTTTCGTCGACACTGCGTGTGCATGGTGCTCAAACGCGCCCGCTTCTCCCCTTCGGTATCAGACGAAACCGTGACAGGGTTAGAAGGAACGCGACAGATGCTCATGACGGGGTGCCCTCAAGACATTCCGAATAAAAACCCCGTTGTAAGTGAACGGTCTTCGGTAAGAAAAGTTAGTGGAAGTGAGATAACGACATCTGCAAGGACGCACTAGTCTTGTCCCATGTGAAGAAGTTGACCACTACGGGAGCTTATAAATAGCTGCGAGATAACGTGAACGGTCTACTTTCGGGTGGACACATTGCCAGAGTCAATGTGGGTGACGTACATCTCCGCCTTTGGGTCGCAATCGGCAAGAAAGGAGCGTACTGAGTGGTTCTCTGGTACTTTGTGACCTGCGGGCATGTTGATACCCCATATAGCCAATACTCTGTGAGAACACATACGATTTTCCATTTCTCCGAGTCAAAGCCCATTTTCAGCCCTTCCGACCCCGGTTCATCATCGGCGTGCGGGAGATATATGATCGCGACACTCGTGGCCGTTTGCAGGTCGACACAGGCTTTTCGTGTCTACGATCGCGTTTGCAGATGGCAACCTGGGGCAGGTGGAAAGCGATGCGGAGGACTCGGAGGGAATTCGACTTGAAGCACGAGGGAGGGAGGGAGGGAGGTACTGTATGTACTTTGAATGGTGACTCGGATATCTATTTCAACTTCAACTATACGTATTGTAACGGGAAGATACAGTACTAGTGATGAATACGTCGGCTACCATCGCAGAAGTAGCAAAGACCCAGAAGTAGCACAGCATTACCTCTTTACTTAGCTTTGCTATCATCATTGGTCGTCGGACTCGCTGCTGACTCGTGCAACCTGTCGCGCTCGTCGCCGACAACCGTCTATCTAGTCGCGTCCATCCGCAGACTCCCTTTCTTCGTTCACGGTCCGTCGCTCGCAGCGACTCCACGACTCCACGACCTCTCGATATCCCTCATCCCTCCTCCTTCAGCAACGTCGGATTGCATCCGCGTTCCTCTTCCTTCTCTCGTCGGGTTTCACCCGTGACATCTCGACTCAGGCTCAGAGTGTACGTCTCAAAGAACCGTTACACGTATGCCTCGGTCGTTATCTGTGTTCTGTGTACGAGATAAAGGGTCCACTGGCGACTTGAGTAATGGGATCTGTGCTGCGAACATGTTTGTTGTAAAAACTGTAATACACCTATGTAACCATTACCTTTAGCTACCAGCCGATGCACAATTATCCCATGAGACATCGCTGAACGAACCCCATCAGTGCAACCGAGGGCTCAAAATCGCCCGGCAAACTCAACGCTCCAAACCGCCCCGACTTCGCCCACTCGTCCACAACCCAAACACCCCACACCCCAAGCCATCCAAACGTCCACATCCAGCCCCAAACTCCGCCCACCCGTCTCCCCGTCATCTTGGTCCAAACGCGCTCCAACACTACACCAACGCCGTTCACCACCCAGAAACCAACGAGCACGACCGAGTTCCCGCCTCCTCCAAAGGCCCGGAGCTCAACGTCGTGAAAGATGCCAGAGACAAGAAAGGCTCCGAGTATCCCTCCGGGCCTGCCAAACAGGTAGCCGAATGGCCGGCTCCCAAGCCCGACGACGGGTTCTCGCATCATTTGATGCCACCGGCGGCCCCAGAACTCGGTCAAGGATGTCGACAACCACGGAGAGTCGAAGAGGGGTGGCCATTGAGAGGGTCGTTGTTGGAATAGGACGGTGCCTACGATCGCTAACAGTTGGTAGGTCCATTCGATCGCAAAGTAGGTCAACCAGACTGTCACAAAGCACGCGAAGACGGCTCGTAGGAGTTCCAAGTGGAACGGGAGGGTGTGGTCGAACAGAGAACCACCGTTGAGTGAGCCAAACGTGTCCGGGGACAACATGCGGATGGTCTGAATGCAAGCATCGAAACCCAAGGCGTAAAGCGCCAGCCGGGCAGCCGACAACAGTACGAAGACGACTCGGGAATCTGTTTCGAAGACGGGCTTGGGGACGACGACTCTGAGTTCTTGATGCCAGTTCCAGCCAACGCCCCGCGTGCTCAACATCAAGTCTCCGGCATTCCAGAGGGCTGTGTAGACGCTTTCGGAATCTGACTCGTTGTGTTTGTGTTTGTTCGAAGGACTCCGACGCCGAAAAGGCTCTCGTACAAAAGCCCATACGGTAGCCCGCATGGTAACGGCCAACATCTGATTCTGTGATGGACCACGTCAATGACGTGCAACATTGGATTTGGGGCACTTACAACGAGCCCCATGTTCATTTGGACCTTCCTGCGGTTGCCTCCCGACATGTCGACAAAGCTACCGCGCCAGGCAAACCACACGACGACAGGTAAGAATGCAATGCGGTAGAAGCGCGTTCCCTTGAGTTGGACTAGTACTCCCATGAAGTACAGACATACTAGTGGCGGAAGGACGTATGCGAGAAAAGTCGTCTTGGTGAGGGCAATCTTTTGCGACGACCCAAATATGCCTTCGACACTGTGAGCAGGCATACTAAGTAACTGCGCCGTGAGGGCCCTTCCTTACAAAGAACGTGAAGATATTGACCTTGCCATAGGTGTGTAGGACGGAGGGTAATCGATCGGCTTTGGATGGAAATGAGCTTCGACAAGATTTTAATAGCTTGCGCCCAAAGGGTCCGGTACCGCCCCCTCAAGTCCGTTGGTCGTGAAGGGGAACAGAAATACCCTTAAGGCCTCGATAACGGCCGTGCATTTGTTAGCCAACATTTTGCACCAAAATCACTAAATGAAAACTTAACCCGGATAGAGTTCGATCGCTCATTATTTGAGGGAGTGACTCGAGGGCAGGTGAGCGAGTTTACATGGACCAACGACTCGACCTTATCCCGAACAATGAATAGGCCGCAGCCGAGTTCGAGGTGCAACTGCGGTCAAATTCAGCGAAGACACTGGCCGTGGTATTGGGTGCATGCCATGGGGCCGTCGAAGCTAGGTTTGACACCAAGTCTGACGTAAGGATGAAAGTGGAGGCTCGGGGTCATCATTAGTTATTCTACACATCGCATCATTAGCAGTGCTTCAACCTGGCATGTGTGTATCGTCAACCTCAGAGTGGTTTCCACTCAGAAACTGATCAATGATGCATACACCCATTATGTACCAAATGACCCGACTCGGATGAAGTTGGTTGAAAAGCGCACGCAAATGGAAACAATTATTATGTCGAATATTGTCACAATCTTTTTGGTGCAGATGCGATCATCGTGCGATCACGGATTGCAGAATGGCAGCTCTTCCCATTTTCTCCTCGAGACGTGAGATGGCGGTGTAACATCGGTGAGGTGAGTCCTGTGTCGCTACATAGTACTGTCTCAGTGCTCATCACTTTTGTCATTTGAGTCGATTTAAAACTTGACTACCACGCTACTATCTCGCCTTTCTGCGGGTAGGACAAATCACTGGAGTCAGCCGTTGTCGAGATTCGAGGTCAGAATTAACGGCGGACCGGAGCATACCAATGCGCGCGGTGAGTGCCAAGACATGCTGGGATCCCACTGACCATCCATCAGCGCCACATCAGCGCCCAACAAAATCACTGCTTCCTTCTTTCACACTACACATCTATCCTAGGTCACATGCAGAGGGTCGTACGTGAACACGCCAGTTAAGGAGATTTAACCGCGGGCGGGTTCCAAATGACTTGCCTTTCCTCCCCGTGACTCGCGGTCATCGCTCTCTGTCAATTAATCCCGCACAGCTGTCTATCTTCAGATGCTATTATCCGATTTACGGTCAGGTTTGGAATACATCCAGTGGAATGACCATCAAGCAGGTACGGTTGCTCACATCTTGGGTCATTCATTAATCTTATAGACGGGTATTTACTGTGACAGCTGCGGTGATCACTGGTGTCATATATGGTTATAGTAAGTGATAAGTTTGTGCATGCACACTATGCCGAATTGAGATCACTGCTGCGACTTCACCACTGTAATCCTCACATTTTCGAGCGAGGTATCTTTTTGTATGCTACATCTTCATACATTTGTTGGCTGATATTATTCTCAAGGTAGAGTACATTTGGGTATGAAAGCAACAAACAACAAGCATTGAGCAAGTATCATGTTCCTGACAGTTCCGCAGCACAAGCCCCAGACATGGGTCTACAATGCTTGTTTTGGTGTGTGTAATAACTTGGAATTCGTTTCTTTGCATTTATCAATTTTGTTTGTCTGCTATGTTGGTCTCTCTTGGGTGATGTGGGTTTGTCTTGCTGCATTATTTTTTCAGGTTGACAATTGAAACCATGCTGAAGTTTTGCAAATCTTTGTTTGTCCTTCCTTGGTTGAATTGGAGGCTAATTAACCTCATTGGCACATTGTAGTTGGAACTTGGAAGTACTTTTCTGCCTGGTCCTGCAAAAGTGAGCCTTTCTACACTTATTTGTGATTGATAACTGTCTTTGGTAGATGTGTGGATGTTCATTCTCATTGTTAACTTCATTGACAGTAGCTTCCTAGGTGTAAGCACATCGACCTTCACAATATTGGTGTGGGATATTGACATTCTAAAGGTCTTGTGATTAATCTGATAAATGTCTGGGAGCTTCCAATATTCCTCGCAGCTGCAGATTGTGAGTTACCACATTCTGATTCCATTTTCCCTGATTATGCTTTTAAATTACAGTGGTGATGATTCCATGGGTGTATGCAATGTGGAATCAGTCCAAATCGTGGCCATCTGCAGGCCGACACGGGATTTGGTGCATCGGGTCAACCCGTCGACAGTGAAGACACGTTCGCGGATGGCAACCCGGGGCAGGTGAAGGGCGATGCGGAAGACTCGGAGGGAATCGGACTTGATGCGCGTTGAAGGTGAGGGAGGGAGGATGGTATGTACTTTGAATGGTGACTCGGATATCTATTTCATCTATGCGTATGCCTTGATCGTTATCTGTGTTCTATGTACAATATAAAGGATCCATTGACGACTTGAGTAATGAGGCAGACTGCTGCGAACATGCTTGTTGTAAAAACTGTAATGTACGCCTCGTGTAACCATTACCTTTAACTACCCGTCGATGCCTCACAATTATCCCATGAGACATCGCCGAACGAACCCCACCAGTACAACCGAGGGCTCGAAATTGCCTGGCAAACTCAACGCCCCAAGCCGTCCCGACTTGGCCCACTCGTCCACCACCCAAACACCCCACACCCCAAGCCATCCAAACGTCCACATCCAGCCCCCAACCCCGCCCACCCGTCTCCCAGTCGTCTTGGTCCAAACGCGCTCCAACACTATCCCAACGCCGTTCACCACCCAGAAACCAACGAGCACGACCGAGTTCCCGCCTCCTCCAAAAGCCCGAAGATCAACGTCGTGAAAGAGGCCAGAGACAAGAAAGGCTCCGAGTATCCCTCCGGGCCTGCCAAACAGGTAGCCAAATGGGCGGCTCCCAAACCAGACGACGAGTTCTCGCATCATCTGATGCCACCGGCGGCCCCAGAACTCGGTCAAGGATGTCGACAACCACGGAGAGTCGAAGAGGGGTGGCCATTGAGAGGGTCGTTGTTGGAATAGGATGATGCCTACGATCGCTAACAGTTGGTAGCCCCATTCGATCAAGAAGTAGGTCATCCAAACTGCCAGAAAGCACGCGAAGGCGGCTCGTAGGAGCTCCAAGTGGAACGGGAGGGTGTGGTCGAATAGAGAACCACCGTTGAGTGAGCCAAACGTGTCCGGGGACAACATACGGATGGTCTGAATGCAAGCATCGCAACCCAAGGCGTAAAGCGCCAGCCGGGCAGCCGACAACAGTACGAAGACGACTCGGGAATCTGTTTCGAAGACGGGCTCGGGGAGAACGAGTCTGAGTTCTTGTTGCCGATTCCAGCCAACGCCTCGCGTGCTCCACATCAAGTCTCCAGCGTTCCATAGGGCTGTGTACACGCTTTCGGAATCTGACTCGTTGTGTTTGTGTTTGTTCGAAGGATTCTGACGCCGATAGGGCTCTCGTACAGAAGTCCATATAGTAGCCCGCATGGCAACGGCCAACATTTGAAGCTGTGATGGACCACCTCAATGACGTGCAATATTGGACCTGGGGCACTTACAATGAGCCCCGTGTTCATTTGGCCCTGCTTACGGTCGCCTCCCGACATGTCGACAAAGCTACCGCGCCAGGCAAACCACACGACGACGGGTAAGAATGCAATGCGGTAGAAGCGCGTTCCCTTGAGTTGGACCAGTACTCCCATGAAGTACAGACATACTAGTGGCGGAAGGACATATGCGAGAAAAGTCGACCTGGTGAGGGCAATCTTTTGCGACGACCCAAATATGCCTTCGACACTGTGAGCAGGCATACTAAGTAACTGCGCCGTGAGGGTCCTTCCTCGCAAAGAATGTGAAGGAACCGACCTTGCCCTAGGTGTGTAGGGCGGAGGGTAACCAATCTGCTTTAGATGGAACGGGGTTTCGTTGGGGCTTCGACAAGATTTTAATAGCTTGCACCCAAAGGGTCCAGTACCGCCCCTTCAGGTCCGTTGGTCGTGAAGGGGAACACATCAACCCTTAAGGGCCTAATAACGGCTGTGCGTTTGTTAGCCGACATTTTACACCAAAGTCAGCAAATGAAAACTCAACCTGGATAGAGTTTGATTGCTCATTATTTGAGGGAGCGACTCGAGGGGAGGTGAGCGAGCTTACCCGGACCAACGACTCGACCTTATCCCGAACAATGAATAGGCCGCAGCCGAGTTCGAAGTGCAACTGCGGTCAAGTTCAGCGAAGACACTGGCCGTGGTATTGGATCCATGCCGTCTGGGTCCCAAGCCGGGCACTTGGCAAGAGCTCAAGATAGACGACATGAAACGTGTTTCTATGAATGTGGACGCCCGAGGTGAGTCGCCGCTCATAAGGAAGAGTCGCTCGTTCATACATATTTTTGAAACAGCTTTTCATCAAGCCAAACAAGAACGCCCCATATCGAAACATCTGCGAACAATCGCCACGAGTGCCAGCGACGGCTCGAAGCCACCCACGACGCTCAGTGCACTGAACCGCCCCACTTTGGCATACACGTTCGCCATGGGAATGCCCCAGAGCAGTAACCACCCGACCACCCACGTGCGACCCCACACGCCGCCCACCCGTTTTCCTGTCACCTTCTTCCACACACGCTCCAGGGCGACTCCAACGCCGTTCATCACCCAAAAACCGACGGAAACGACCGCATGCCCACTTTGCCCAAGTTCAAAGTCGTGAAAGATCCCAGATATGAGAAACGCGCCGAGCAGCCCTCCAAACCGGCCGAACAAGCACTGACAGGGCTGATAACCCAGCGTCAAGAGCATGTCGCGCATCATTTGATGCCACCGACGACCCCATAGTTCGCTCAGTGATGTCGACAACCACGGCGCGTCGAAAAGAGGTGGCCATTGAGAGGGGTGTTGGTGGAACAAGACGATGCATACGGTCGCTAGAAATTTGTAGGTGTATTGCAGTCCAAAGTACACCGAGACCGCTGTCAGCAACGAGACGAACGTGGCTCGCAAGAGTTCTAAGACGGGGGGAAGGGTGTGGTCGAATAAAGTGCCGCCCTTGAGTGAGCCGAACGTCTCGGGGGACATGACGCGAATGGTCTGCACGCATGCGTCAAACGCCAACATGTTGAACGCGAATCCCGCAGTCAGGGATAGTACGAAAGCGAAGCGTGAATCGGTTTCAAAGGCGGGTTTAGGAACGACAAGTCCTCGGGGCCAGTTCCACCCAATGCCTCGTGGGTTTATCATCAAGTCCCAGGTGTTCCAACATGCCGTGTAAACGCTGTCCGAGTCCGCTTTGCTCCGGTTTTTGATGACAGGGAAGAGGCGTTGATATCGCACTCGCGCAAATGCCCACACGGCGGAACGCGTAACCATGGAACACATTTGAGTCTGGAATGGATCAATTGGCGTACGCTGGGACGGTGTAGTGAGAACTCACGACGAGCATGCTATTCGACTGTGTCCTTGCTGGATCACCCCCCGAGACATCCACAAAGGTCGCACGCCAAGCCAAGCAGAGTGTGATGGGAAGTAACGCCAGACGGTACGAGTGCGTTCCCTCGAGCTGGACCAGCACCCCCATCAAGTACTGGCACACGAAAGGCGGAAGGATGTACGCAAGAAAAGTGGCCTTGGTGAGCACAACCGTATGCGACATCGCGAAGAGGTCTTCAACGACACTTTGAGCGATTGGCATGTTGTCAGGATCCAGTGTTAAAGCTTCATGCGAAAAAACGAGGAAGGACTAACCGACAGGCCCGTGAAGCCATCATGTAGGACGTTGCGAGAGTGGATCCGACACGCTAATTCGATTAGTTATAGGCCATCGGGCGGTGACGACACCTTCATTTTGGCTCAACCCGCAGTTCGTCCGAGACTGGACTGAAACGGCCCAGTGGGGTCTACCGTTGCCAGTTGGCGGTTGATCATGAGGCCTAAGGCCCGGCACACCCGTCGGATATCAATGAACCTCATATATGTCATCCGTCCTCTATCGACTTCAGGTCCCATGTAGAACACGTATACATAGGGTTGTACCACTCGTCACATCGATCGATGAAACTCGTGCAAAACGACGTTTAAACGTGGATGAACCCTTCAGAGGCACTTCACATTCGTATTCATGGTTGACAGGGTCTGTGCAAAGCTATGCACCTATACGTGACTGCTGCGCCCATCTGGATACCCCCGACCGCCACATTATCAGCGATGCCCATCCCTTAGAGGACGTATCTAAAATCCCGATTCTGCCGGTCCGTCAAATCCATAAATTCCTGTCCGAGATCCGGTCAACACCCAATACACTCCGACGGATCGGAAAATGCAATGGTACCCATACCTTGTCCACTTTCACCTGTACCCGCGTTCCGTCCTCTGATGCCTTCTCGATAAAGAACTCTTCGTCTTCCTTGATCGGTTCAGCATCCCGTCTGGCGTTTTCCCGTGCTAGCAGCCGACGGATAACCAATAGCAAAAACGGACAGGAGAGATAACAGATCCCGATGACAATCCAGGGAATGTGGTTCCTGTATGGCCGTTTTCACATGATTGCAGTACAGTTCGAGGAGGCAAAAAAAGGCGTACCTTGGCCGATACTGTGATTGCCACATAAATGGACCTGCTGCGTTCCCTATACAGTAGGCGCTGAGCATGATTGCGTTCGTGGTAACCTACATCATTACGTGTGATGAGAAGGAAGGAATTGAAACTGGACGGACGGACCCTCTTGGTGTGTCCCGCCGTCACATTGTTCAACCAAGACAAGGACAAGACAAAACCAGTGGTGTTAATGTCGACAAGCCAGATCCCGAAGAGTAACCCAATCTGATTACTCCATGGCAGGAATTCGATCATCAATACCCCAATGAGGGACGGAATAAAGTATACCACGCCAACGTAGGCACGTCCGTTCGGAATTCGGGCCGCAAGCGTTACTCCCGTCCAGATGGTCATGATCTCGATGAGCCCGTCAACGCATCCGAGAAGCGTCGTGTCGAGGTACGTAAAACCAAAGGATGAAATGATAATTTGGCGTTGGTTCGTAAGGGAGTTGGGCACGTTGTCCAAAGCAGAAAAGAGCGCAAAGAGCCATGTCTTGGGGTCTAGGAGCGCTTCTATCATCCTACGTTCCCTCTCAATACCATGAGACGAATATGAGTACACAAAAACGCACTGTTCTTTCTTAAAGTGTTTGTTCTCCACGCCAGTTTGGTTTTCCTAGAGGGTTCCATCAAACACAGGGCGATAGATAACCCGTGTGAGTCTCCCACCTTCAGGCGTTGAACCGCAGTCGCACGCTCACTTGGCGTAAGGAACCATGCATTGGTGGGAGAATCGGGGAAGAAGATCCTGTTGAATACACGGTCAACCGAGGTCATGAGTCGTGGCTTTGCAATACCAATAGATTACTGCCACAGTGAGGGTGATGATCCCAGTAATAATCATCAACCTTGCATCCTATCAGTTTTCCTGCGTCGTTCCTCCGCAAAAACAAACCTCACCATTGCCAGGGAGCAAATCCAATGGTTTTGATGTGCAGAGATCCAAAACTGATAAAACCAGAGATGATTTGGGCTGTTGCGCGAGTCAGCATCGCGCGCGACTCGACGCGGTCTGTTCACCTGTCCCGTTCATCAAGACTAGCGGCGCATTAGGAAGAAACGACACGCAGGGACGAGGGACACTCACACCAATACCCAACACGCAATGTCTGTTCCTTGCGTGTATAGAACATGGAGCTCACAATCAAGAACCCCGCCGTGATGGAGCCCTCACACATGCCTAAAAGGAGTCTGCACACAAAGAGTCCCGAAAAGTTGGTGCAAGCCGCTTGGGACATCAGAGCGATGGCCCAGACGAAGATATTAAGGCTAGGCATAAAGTTAGTGGTGGACGGTTTGGTTGCATGGACGCGTTGCTCGCCTCATCCATTTGCCAACGGGGAACCGCTGGAGGGCAAGGTTCTGGGGATATTCAAAGACCAGATAACTGATGTAGAATATCGTCCCGAGCCTGGGAGGACGAAACGTCAGACGCGTGTGAGCAATTTCAAGGAGTAGATAAACAGTACCAATTGTATCTGTCAATCGTCGTATCAGACCGCTCCCGGTCACATCTAAACGTTTCACATGTGGTCACGAATACTCACTGATTGGTCGATAGATGCGCGCCTTGACTGTTACTTGTCAGAGGATGCTCCACATTCCGACGCCATTAAAAATCTCACACTATACCAAGAATCGCGGAACTTCCAAGCGTGGTCTTATCCATGAACTGGATCCTATCAAAGCATGAGCAAACGGATGGTCAGGAACAGAAACGCATCTCTTCACCAATAAAGCGCTGCATAACAATTACGCAATTAGAACAGGACCACTTTGGACGTTAAGAAGACTCACTGCACATCATTGGGAGGATGTGGTAATCAATCTTCTTCCTGCGTAGGCCGAGTCAGTGGAAGATGACGATGCTCGAAAGGGATGGTACGAACCTGACGCGTGCCGCCTCGGCGGGGTCCAACTCGGTCGACAGACCAGCGACGATCTGTGCGCCAGTGTCCACCTCTTTCGTCGACACTGCGTGTGCATGGTGCTCCTGCAAATGGGCCCGCTTCTCCCCTTTGGTGTCAGACGAAACCGTGACGGGGTTAGAGGGGACGCGACAGATGCTCATGACGGGGTGCTCTCAAGACATTCCGAAATAAAAAGCCCGTTATAAGTGAACGGTCTTTGATAAGAAAGGTGGGGTAACGGCATCCGCATGTCACTAGTCTAGATGCCCCGTGTGAAGAAGTTGACCGCTACGGGAGCTTATAAATAGTTGCGAGATAACGTGAACGGTCACAAGGCATCAGATGCAACTGGTGGACGTCCAATGCGGGGAGGGACATGATTCAGGATGAAGTTAATTCCGGACTGGTCGACGAAACAAAAGTCCATCGAATTAGCTACACTCGATGTTTTACAGAAAGCTGGTCGCAAATGGCCAACATGTGGTTTCTAGGTACAGTTGCCTCTGGACGGGTACAAGTACTGGAGTAAGTTGAAGTGAGCTTATCTCGGGGGTGTCATGCACGTACTACGCTCTGGTCAATCCAACTTCTTTGAGCTATTTGCGAAGCGTGCGGGAAGCGGAGCATCCATGGCCAACTCGTTCGTCAATTTCTCAAAGTCGACATCATTGCGTTTGAAAATGTCCGCAACGATCGCGTCGACGTCCTCGGTCACCGGCAGCGGCTTGCCGTCCTTTGACATCGTTTTCACCTGGATGACTTCCATCATCTGGTTGAAAACGTGCAACTTTCCCATGACGCGCAAACGATCCTGTAGCATGAATCATAAACGAGAACACCAAGCCGTACCCAGCCAAGGACCATACCCTCATTTTCTCCATCACGCCAATCTGATTTTGCATGTCATCCTCCTTCCCCTGTTCAACAGCAGTCCAACCGTCTTTCATCTTCATCCACACACATAATTCCCACGTCTTTGCGTTGATAACCCCCTTCTTATCCAGTTCGCAGGCGGCCGCCATTGCTCTGTAGTCATATGCCCATTCTTCCCATGGTAAACCAAAAGCCGGCTGCTTCATCTCCTCGGGGTCGACGGCACGGCGGAGAAGGTCCTTCATGAAAGCATCCCTCTTCTCCGGAGCCTCTGAAACGATATTCGCTATGGTGGACTCACTGGGTTTACGGAAGATGATTTCTTCCTGAGGGAATCCATGGTGGAAACGCAATGTGGCGACACCACCGATGAAACCGCGTATAATAGGAACGAGAATCAGGAAGATGAAGAGATCCATGAGGACATGGCCGAGGAGCGCCACGTTAAAGTCCGGTGCGGACGCACTCCACTTCGGTGCCAGTTTGCCGACGACAAACCAAACCCCGTACCGGTACATACCCCCATATACCCGTCTTATGAGGAGGAAAGACCAGACCAGGTTCATTCCCACTAGCATCAGAAAGTGACGTCTGGGTGTCCAGACACGTCAGCGATGGAATCTCATAGCAAAGCGGATATTCGGCCTACTTTCGGGTGGACACATTGCCAGAGTCAATGTGGGTGACATATATCTCTGCCTTTGTGTCGCAATCGGCAAGAAAGGAGTGTACTGGGTGGTTCTCTGGTACTTTGTGACCTGCGGGCATGTCGATAGAAGCTAAGCAAGGGACCACATCATCCTCAGGCTTGTTCCTGGTTATATAAGCAATCAAATTAGGATCCGAGGAGGATTTCGCCTTGCTGAGCGGAAGAACACGACAAGATCTCCGAGCAATCTCGACTGACGGAGCGGGTGACTGGACGCGGGCATCTGCGAATTAGTAAACACAGAACTGGCGCGAAACCTGTCGTAGGCGACGAACCAAACGCACTTTTGCGCTCACCGAAAGCCATCAGAATGTGGCATTTCGGAATTCTTCTGCAAAGTAGGAGCGTTGGGTAAGCTCAAACCTCCTGGAAAACATGCAAAGAGTCGTCGAAGGGTTGATGCAATCTTAATACTGGTCGGCCCAAGACAGGGGTGCACATGTAATATATTCCCACGCATGTTCCTCATGAACTCGTTTTTTCTTGTTGTTGATCTTTAGATTCTTCCACAATCAAAAACGCCAAATGAAGAGAAACGACGGTGCAGAGAGTTGAGCGACCCGACGTTGGGTTTGCACTGACATCGCCCGTTCGGCACCACCTCTCCTTGTTACTTCGTAAAGGGACGGGCTTGCATTCCTCTGAGGCGTTCTTTGTGGCGGAAATCTTGATGCGTACTCGGATGTACTGCTTCTCCAAAATATACTTTGCCTGGACCACCTCTGAATCCGTGGCGCACCTTACGATACCCTTGTTTACTTGGGGCGAGTAAAGTTAACCAACATCCCCCAAGCATGCAAGAATCAAGAGTCTCAGCCTGAGTGTCACAATGTTTGTCGGGTCAGCGAACCAGGAAGTGTGTACTGACACTGACATCGAAGCATACAGAGGTACATGCGTTTTGGTGGTAATCTGGGGAAAGTGGTGGGTACTACGCACTCTATCTCTGATGAAGTCAAGCTGTTTCTCAAGATCTCACCATCAATGTGACTCCCAACTTCCCAAGATATTCCATCTCGTGGCCATGTCATACCTCTGTCGAATCCGGCGTGCGGACGAGAGTCCATATGCCCACAAGACCGACAGGCAGCGGTCGGCAACATAAATCCCGATACGACGCATCAGACTTCATTGGCAGACAGTGCGCGGGCCAAAGTTCTACGGAACTGGCTCGCGTACAGGTAGGGGCATCCGACTTCGGCGTTTGTCCTGGAGCTCAGGGAACACCTTATTTTCTACTTGGTATGTACGGTCGGGAGCCGACTTTATGTTGTTGTCGGGATATGCCACTCATCCATGTCTCACCCAGTGTCTCATCGTCTGCCTTTCTGTGGTGCTTGAGTTGTCACGGACACCTCGACGAACGAGGAGACATCATTCGAGCGCCTGGACACCGATCGATACAGCACGCGATAGCAGAATGGGCTCCCACCACCGCGGCGCGGGGTCGTAGGGCTCACTAATTTCCTTATGATAGCCTCACCTCTGATGTACGATACTAGTACGCGGCAGTCGCCCTCGAGATAACTGGATAATAGCAGAGGTTTCCACGATGCATCGGGTATATGTTGCTCCTGAAAACGTTCGTAGTACAGAACCAAACTCCACGGCGTCAGAGGAGACTTCGAGACGATCGCCATATACTGTACACAGAACCAAACCAAAACCATATACATATCCAAGTCACCATTCCAAGTACCACCATCCTTTCCCCGGCTTCCACGCAACCCCCCGCTCAAACTTGAAGCGCACCATCTCTCAACCCTTCAAGTCGAATCGCATCCGGGTCCTCTGCGTCACACTCCCT
>JBBPMA010000329.1:0-28877 GCA_038090075.1 Xanthoconium purpureum | reverse complement strand
TATCCCCTTCGCCAATACTCGCCCGCGAGCTTTGTCCAGACTGCAACTCTACATTGGCCCTCCTTGAGTAGATCGAGCACGTCGTCCGGGTTGGGGTCGAGGTTGTCCAAGTCAATGGTAATGACTTCTTGTCCTCCCAGCTCGATGTCGATTGACCGTCCATTACCGTTCGTCGAATCCTCCATGACAGCGAGAGTAGCCGCAGGCTGAAATGACCAGTAGGCGTTTGAGTCAACACGTGACCGACCTCGGCTGGCACGAACAGGATAAAAAATTCTACATTGCGATGAAAGCAACCCAAGCCTCCTTTTCATACCCAGTAATGCAACCGACAGGAATCATGCTACCCCACCAAGTCATGCAACTCAACTGTATCTCTCAGCCGTCTCGACATAATCTCAATGTACCCCTGGTACGACTGCCAATCTCGGCCAATCGTCTCGGCAGTCTGTCATTCATCTGAGACACCGCAGCGTCAACGACCCAAAGAAAAAGACGCACCAGGTCGAGACTCGATATCCGCGTTAGCGCGCCGATCAGTCGTTTCCCAGCCTCGTCTTTGAACACGGTCGCATCCACCGCGGGCAAGAGACGGGTCGACGCCCGCAGGTTGGCAGGCGGCGGTATGGCCTGACGCGCTGGATCAGTCTCGGCGTAACTTGCCAGATGCCGCCAAAGCAGCAGCAGCAGCATCTCGGTCGTGCCTGTGCGTGAAACATGATGTGAGACGTTAGAGAATGAAGCAGTAAGCACGCATACCGAGCACCGTTTTGACCTCATCTTGAAACGCTGTCTTGAGCCGCTGATACGCTTGATGGATCAACGACCGTTTTTGCGCGATATCGAGGTCCTGCAAAAACGCCGGATCCGAGATGCTCACCACCTGTAGGTTCAATTGCTCAGACAAGCGCGACATGCCCGAGGAGACCAACCACCCACCTCTTGAATGTTATCCACGCGAATGTGGTCCCTCGAGGACAACTCCGCGGAGAGGTCCGCAATCTGTTTCAACGTCGCAGCGAGATCGTCGCACAGACTGTTGAGCGCCTCGATCGCGTCTCCAACGGTCGGAATCGTGGCTAAGACAAAAATATGAGCGACAACCCCTCCAGCATACAGCAAAAACGCACCAATCACCCGAGGTGGCCGCTCGTCCGGTCGAGGCACCAGCAACACGGGCGACAGCACCAACGAAATCTCCGGCTCCGTAAAATCGCTTGCAGTACCGAGATATTCGATGATCGCCTTTCGCAGCAACATCTCTTGTCGTCGCACTAAGACGTCGAATTTGGTTCCCGATTGGTGGCCGGGCGCGAACACGCCCGCGAGCGTAATTTCGGAGTCCGTCTGCGGTTGCACGGATTGGCTCCATCGACCGTTGCCCAGACATCGCGCAGCCAGTCCTAGAATGGCGCCATGGATGCCACCAAAGCCAGTGTTCATCGTCAACTGGATGCCTGGGTCAGTTTCGTCTGGTAAGGAAGAAAGGCAGAGGGGCTTGCCAACTCCGACTTAGGAACAAGAGGAAGGAGACTCCCGCTGAGCGATACCAGCAGATGGATCTCCTCAATATAGGATAGTGCCACCTCTTCAGTGTCGTTTTTGAGCATGATTACGATTGTGTCCTTGTGACTCGACAAAAATTCAAGGGCCTTGATAGGTACGCGGGGTGAGCATACACGAATGACGGAGCGCAGAAAGCTCCACGTACCTGGTTATTCGCCGTCATGTGCTTCGTGCCCAGCGACGCGAGCATAGCTACAACGAGCTGCAGCGCCGGCATGAACAGTTGATGGTACCGTTGGATCGCCGAAGGCAAGAACGAATCCTGGTCTGCAACAGCGTCAGCTCAGCGGTACATCTGAGTGGGCAACGCCAACACGTACCCATGAACGATTGGTCCTCCTCGGGCCGCGTGTCCAAAAATTCGCACTGAGACAGTATAGGCAGAATCTGCGCCTCGAGTAACCGTTCTGCACCCGGTCTCGTCTGTGCCATCCGCGTAAACAGCGACATCTTGGCTTCATACACATACAACGGATTCAAGTCGTCTGCATCCAGTACAACCTCAGCGAAGAGAAAAAGAAGGAAAGTTAAGGAGAAAGCGTACCTGGATCAGGCTTCAACACGTACTGCAACTGCACCTCCGCCTCCTTCAACCCCCTCACGAAATTAGCCAACACCCCAAACCTCGCCAAAGACGACAACAACGTCCGCGACTTGTCCCCTCGACACAGATGCGCGAGCGAATCGAGGAGCATGAACGCGACCGTCTTCCACACCTCCGTCCCGTCGATCGCGTCGCGCGAAATCGTGCTCACCAAGCGTTCCATCGCGTTCTTCATCACGGACAGCGTGCCCACTTCTAGCGCGGATGTGCGCGGGACCGGACGGCCGCCCGGCGTAGGCGTCGACCGAACAGACCCGCCTTGGCTCTCCGCGAGGGAAAGGGACAGATCGTCACGAGCGCCGAGCGCGGACACCGAGAGCGCCATCGACCGCTTTCCAAACGTGTCCACGACGGCTTCGACGTCGATATGCCCATCATCCGCGGAGACAAGGTGCAAATAATTGACGAGGCACGCGTACAGGTTCCCGCGCACCAACTCCGAGCGGTTGGTATCGAGGATACATTCGAGCAAACTCCGAACGAGCGCATAGAGCCGCTCCGTTGGCAGCGCACCCGCTTCGATATCGCCCCCAGCAGACTGCAACATAATCTGATGACGCCGGTCCTCGCGCAACTTCGTGATGGTGGATAGTATGACCTCTGAGAGCAAGATCGCTGTCGGTTCTTGAACGTCGGAACGCACAATGCCAGGGAGAACATGGAGCAAATCAAATAGCATGTTTTCTCGCCGATCGTGCGGGAGTCGGTTGAAGCACTTGGTGAGGGTCATGTCAAGCAGTCGACGCCATGCCTCGTAACCGGTAGCGACCGCGAACGCAACTTCTCTCCTATGATTCTCGATCGCGCAGCTTTCCAAGATGTATGCCGTTTCCGCGTTGAGTTTCTCCGCTTGCGCTGTCGTCGTGATGCGTCCTTGTGAATGGAGTGTTCGGCAGGCAAAAGTAAGGAGCGACAAGAGCGCCGACTGATCGACCACCTCGCACCCAGTGGGGTCCACGCGAACGCACCCATGCAGGTTGAGTGATGCCAGGTACTCCAAGTCAACGGGGGTCGTGGTGAGCGAGTCCGACCAGTCGAAGCCCAACGACTCGACAAACTCGATGACGCGCAGATGAGACTGACCCATCTCCCTAAATGGCCGCAACTGCATCCCCATCTCGTCCTCCCAATCAAACTCGCCCATGTCCTGCACATTACCGGTCCCAAATAGAATTTGCAGGATCTCTAGTACGCCCTTGTGGTGGCCCTTGTTCGTCAACACGTGAATGTCGAGCGCCGCGAGATCCAATATCCGAGAGCGCAGGTCGATGAATGCGCGGAGCGTCGATACGCTGGTCAGTACGCGCGATCCGTCGCGGTACATGACCCCGATGAACGGCTCTTGTGACACCTCGGGCACCTTTGACGGGATGACCGCTAGATGGCGCACAAAAAAGTCTTCCCTCGTATGGAGATACCGCATTGTCGCATCCGAAGTGCTAGGGTGAATACAAAGTTGATAGATGATGCGGTAACACCGCTCGCTCAGTGCCGGAAGGATGTTGAAGAGGGGTTCCGCGTGCATCACCGCCTTGCGTTGTCGTTCCCTGTCTTTGCCCTTGGACCTCATCCGCGGGACGCCGACGTTGACAAGGTCGAGGATGACGTGTGCGCACGTCCGGCGTGCGCCAATCGCATGCGGGTCTTGAATCTGGTGCTCGCTCTCTGCACCACCAAACAAGAGGAAGTGACCGATGTTGGGATATCCTGTTCCACGTTCCGTATTGCGAATGAGGAGGTCGAGGATGGCAATCCTGATAGCTTGATCGAGCGGTTCTTGGGTTTCTCTATCTGCAGCACCGGCGCCCGTTGTTTGCTCTGCGAGCGTTTCGGCCGCATCGACGTCTTCCAGGGACTCGACATCCAGCAACTGTCTGAACCCGCTGAGGATGCGCTCCGAATCGGCGCTGCGTTCAATAAGTGTGAGCAAGCTCGTAACGGAGGTGGAAGAAGAAAGCTGTGAGATGATCTTGACGGCGAGGAGAACAAGTTCCGGGTATGCTGAGTACACGACATACGCCGCGATCGCGGGAACATACTTGGTCCCGTACGTTAGCGCTTGGTCGAACCGAGTGTAGAACGACCTCGAGTGGACGTTCCCCACGAACGGCGCACTGTCAAATTCTGACAGGACAGGAACAAGGACGTCGAGGAAGACGTCCTGAATCTCGAGTACGCGGTGGATGATGCGGAGGACGCGGATGATTGTGAGCAAAAAGAAAGGTTCTTCAGACGGGAACTCGCGCTCAAAGCCTTCGATACCATCGACGATGTAAGAAAGGATGGTATTTTGGAGGGGCGAATTCGTGAGAAGGCGCGTGAGCACCTCAAAACCAGGATGGATGAGTAACGGGATGACGGTCTCGCGTTTCAGCTTCCCATCTTCGTTCCCCCTGATGAGGTTCTCTATCTCCCAACCCGCCAGAGCGCGTTCGACAAACTTGAGACATAAATCATTCATTCGCCATCTCTCCGAGTGTCGTGCATACTCCCGGCGAGGCAATCCTGCGAACACATTATCCACCACGAAGTTGGTGTAGGGGCCAATGCCAGGTAAGCGGTAGGGCTGGCCCAGGGATTCGGGAATCGTATTCAGGGGCTCTGCATCCGCCAATAGACTTCGCGGGGAAAGCCTCTTTGGCGTATGGAGCAACGTAGACAGCAGGTTCAAGAACGGGATAGTGGCGGGGTACAGCTTGTATACCGCCTCCACTTCGTCCAACTCTACTTCGACTCCCTTTACAGGCGGCAAGACGGCACCCGCTCCAGATCCGGATGAACGCACGTTGATCACCTCGACTCTCTCCATCAATGTCCATACACTCTTGCATACATCCACGCCTGCGACACCCGCTCCAGGTTCACAAAACGCAGCGAGAGCATCAAAAATTGCTCCCTTCAGTTCAAGAGGGATTCCCAGCGGAACCAGCGATACAAGAGTCGGGATCGCGCGGAATTGAGTGTTGGAAGAGATGGCAAGACGCACGGCGACAGAGCCCGTGGTCACAGTGCAGAGAAGACGCAGGAAAGATTGCGCAAGAAGCACATCCTTTGGTCCAATGGGAATATGCTGAGGAGGTTGTTGTGTGGATGGGTGGGGAGGTTGTGAGGCAGCAAGAGAACCAAACCCGCCAAAGGTGGCGGCGAGGGATTGTTGAGGAGGGTGACTCGTGCGCGGACTGGGAGCAGGGGAAGCCCAGGACTCGAGAAGGGCAAAGATGGTGGACCAGGATATCGACGGACCAGCGCTATATGAACCGGTGGAACTGGGTAAACTGCTCCCTGGTATCACTTCCCCACCACCTCGCGCGAGGAAGTTGTACGCGAGTTCACTGCACTGCTGACCCTTTGCGAGACCCGAAAGCATATCGTACAACGCCATGGTCATGTTCACATCGCGAACTTGGGTAGACCACACGGCCCACTGCAAGAACGACGGCAGTTTGCCAGCGGACATTTCCGCAACCTCCATGTACGACGGGCCGCGCGTTTCGCCAAGAGGCGTTGCACCCCAGAACTGCAGTGCGCGTTCAGGCGGGAGGGACGCGTAGAGGATGCCGATCAGGGAGTATAACATGGCGATATCGTTCCGTGGTGCGGGTTGGCCCTCGTTTTCACCGCTGACGGGGGGAGCAGACCTAAACATCCTCGATCGATCCGTCCGAACGCTTGCAAGCACATCCTCCTGCCGCTGCTTGATCTTGCGCAGCTCGGAGCTGGCATACGTGAGCAAAGACCTGACGAGCACGTCGCACGTGTTGAGTACGTGCAGCTTGAACTCGTCCGCAAGAGGCTCCTTTTGTTGCTGTTGCTCCTGCTGTTCTGGGACGAGTTGGATAAATTGCGCGAAGGAGCTTATGGGCGATGTATGCGTGCGTTTGCGGAACTGGATGAGGGCAGTAGCGAGGTAAGTGAACGCGTCACCCTGGACGGCACTCCATATCTGAGACTCAAGCTCTTCGGTCTTGAAACCTTCTTGGTTTTCCAACGTGGGATCGCGATGTCTGGTCTCTGTCATGAAGAGGGTCCACTTAAGGAGGATGACTGCCTTTAGGCCAGGTTCTGTCCAGTTTGTGGTTGGGGCCAACTGTCGCTTCATGTAGGCGATGGTGCCCTTGTCGATGGCGAGGTCTCTGCGGACTTTTCCGGGGAAGGAGTTTGGATCTGCTGGGTCGAATGCGGCGAGGGTGGCGGCAAGGATGTAAAATGACATTGGGTCGTTTGGATTGGCTTGTAGCCAATCGATCGACTTTTGTACCTCGTGTTGGGAAAAGTACCCTAGACGGGCGATTTGGTAGTAGACGATGGCGAGGTACCGTCGCTCATACTTGAGAGAATCGTACCGGGCGTTTAGGATGTCGTAACCCAGAGAGGGTTGTGAACCTTGTAGACGTAAGTCAAACAACAAGGACAGAAAAGGAATGCGCGCACCTGGGCCAGAGGGCGGGACAGTGTTTGTCTGCGCGTTTTGTCGCGCTGTCTGTGCCTGTGCGACGGCGGCCCCGAGGGTGTCGATTTCCTTGAAGATGCGCGAAGCCAGGGAGGCGTCTGGGCTGGCAGACCTTGCTGGGGGGACAAGCTCCTGTCTGACGAACGCCTCGAGACGGAGATAGAGCCTGGGCGCGTCTGGCAGCTGGGCGAGTTCTGCAGCCTCGACGAGGTACCGCAGACAGTCGACGAGATGGCGTCGTCGCTGGTGAAACTCGACGACGGTCGCTTCGATCGAATTGACGGACCCCGTGTTCGGGTTGACGGACATGACGGCGTGAAGTATGCTGGCGATGTACTTTTCTGAACATCTGAGTTGCTGGGCGAGGAAGGTGGCCTGCTGTGCAAAGTCTGCGTTGACGGCGAGGGACCTGCCATTGATGGTGATCTTTCCTGGGGGCAGGGTGAGTTTAACGCGGTGAGACAAGACGGACACTCACCGGACTGGAGGTCGCGCTGCTCCTGGGGCGAGGGCTGGTCAACGTCCAAAAGGTCGCGGAGACGGGATTTGTGGAGGATGAGGTCGTCGAAAAGGTCTTGCTCAGCGTGTCCGCGTGCGGCGAGGGTCGTCGCGAGGACAGACCTGAGCGAGGCGATGGACTCCATCGTAGAACAAGACGAAGACGCAGATGGGAACCGACTTCCTGAAGCGGACGTCCTAATCATGACCTCGTTGTTCGCGTGCCCTGTCTCAGTCGTACTACACGATGGCGGACGCGATCGTGTACAGACAATACACCGGCGAGGACGACCTCCCACACATCATGGCCCTCGTACAGACAGAGCTCAGCGAGCCCTACGTTATATACACTTACCGCTACTTTCTGCACCAGTGGTACGTACACACCTCCCCGACCTACCCGGTAGCCCCGCTCACACGTCCGCTTGCAGGCCACAGCTCGCATTCCTCGTGCGTACCCGCACTGACCCATTCTGCCTCTGCTCACCCGAGGCGCACCCGCAGGCCATACCCGCCGGATCATCAGTCCCGATAGGCGTGATCGTGTGCAAGCAGAGCATGCACAAGCACGTCTCAAACAGAGGCTACATCGCCATGCTCTCCGTAAGCAAGAACTGGCGCAAACGCGGCGTCGGTAAGCGCGTCCCCTCCTCGCCACGCCACGCTCTGACCCTTGCCCATAACCTCACGTGACACCGTCTCCCCAGCGAGCACGCTCGTCCGCCGCTCCATCGACGTCATGAAACGCAGTAGCGTTACAGAGGCATGTCTTTCCTTGTTCCCACTCGCCCACTCACGCCCCGCCCCAGGTCGTCCTCGAAACCGAGTTCGACAACATCCCCGCACTCTCCCTCTACGAATCCCTCGGTTTCATCCGCGAGAAACGTCTCTATCGTTTCTACCTCAACGGAAAGGACGCTTTCCGTCTCGTTCTCGCAGTCCCCCCCGACCCAGACCAGCCCTCCACATGCCCCAGATTTCGCCCCATACGCGATCCCCTCCCATCATGCCCCATCGACGACGACGACGACGACTGACCACGCATCTGAATACTGAATACCCACACTCATCACGCTTTGTGTACATTAGCGTAACTAGTACGTTTTCCACCATGATACAAACGCGTCCTCTCTACAGCACATTTATCCCGTTTAGATCCCCTCTCCTAGTCTTGCTTTCCTTTGTCTCATGGTTTCCTCCCAGCGTGTACGTTAGATGTAATCGTCTTCCTGGGTCTGCTGTCACTTTGTCAATGGCCACAGATTTCATTGGAAACAATACCGCTTGATCCATCAATTACTCTAGAGTCTATCAATGCCTAACAAACCTCCGAACCAAATAGCTTCATTCTAATTTACCATACCTCTTTCAGGTCGTCATCTCACTGTGTAGAAAGCAAAGGAAATAATATCAAGTCTTGTATTTAATAATATCCATCACAGCTCATCATGGCCGTACTCTGGTTCTTCATCATCTCCAGCCTCATCTGCCCCCGAGGATGCATAAAGCTTGCTCGTGATCGGGCCAACAACACTCTGAATCTCGGCCAGCTTCTCTTCCAACTCGTCCGTCGTCGCAGACTGTCCGTTCTCGTCAATCCACTCAGTCACCTCCTTGATCGCAGAAAGCAACGTCTTCTTGTCGTCATCCTCGAGCTTACCGCCGAGTCCAGTTTGGTCTCCCAACTGGGACTTGAGACCAAACACAAACGACGACAGCGAGTTAAGCGATTCGATACGCTTGCGGTTCGCCTCATCCTCGGACGCGAACTCCTCAGCTTCACGAACCATCCGCTCAATGTCTTCCTTGGAAAGACGTCCCTTCTCGTTCGTGATGGTAATCGATTCGGATTTACCACTGCCAGTAACAAATAAATCAGGTGACCTCACGCAATATGAAACAGCACGTACGTTCCCTTGTCGGCGGCACCGACTTTCATTATACCATTGGTGTCAATTTCGAACGTAACCTCAATTTGAGGAACACCACGTGGCGCAGGAGGAATACCCGAAAGCTCAAACTTGCCAAGAAGGTTGTTGTCCTTGGTCAACGCCCGCTCACCCTCGAACACTTGGATAAGTACAGTAGGCTGGTTGTCGGCGGCGGTCGAGAAGCTGCGTACAGTCAGTCGTCAACGTTGACTAAGCAAATCAAAGCCAAAGCGACATACATCTGAGACTTGCGAGTAGGAATGACAGTGTTACGGGGAATGAGCTTGGTGAAGACTCCACCAGTGGTCTCGATACCAAGAGTAAGGGGGCACACATCGACAAGGACAACGTCCGGGGTGCCCTGTTCGCCAGAAAGGATACCACCCTGAACTGCAGCACCATAGGCAACTGCCTCATCGGGATTAATACCCTTGGAAGGCTCCTTTCCGTTGAAGTATTCCTTCAAGAGCTGCTGGACCTTGGGGATACGAGTGGAACCACCAACCAGAACAACCTGTAGTCCTGTTCAGCGCTGTGCAAATCCAACAAACAGTATCACATACCTCGTGAATGTCTTCCTTCTTGACATTGGCATCCTTGAGAACCTGCTCAACGGGTTTCATGGTCTTGCGGAAAAGGTCCATGTTAAGCTCCTCGAACTTGGCCCTGGTGAGCGTCTCGGAGAAATCATTTCCATCCTCGAACGACTCAATCTCGATCCGGGTCGACTGTTGGCTCGACAAAGTACGCTTGGCCTTTTCAACCTCGCGCTTCAACTTGCTCATGGCGCGCAAGTTGGTGCTGACATCAGTACCCGTCTTCTTCTTGTAAAGTTTGACGAAGTAGTCAATGACCCGGTTGTCGAAATCTTCACCACCAAGATGGGTGTCACCGGCGGTCGCGAGGACCTCAAAGACACCGTCCTCGATGGAGAGAAGGGAGACATCAAAGGTACCACCACCAAGGTCGTAGACGATGATTTGAGATTCACCGTCCATCTTGTTAAGACCATAGGCGATGGCAGCGGCGGTAGGCTCGTTGATGATACGAAGAACCTGAAGGCCAGCAATAGTACCAGCGTCTTTGGTTGCCTGACGTTGGGCGTCGTTGAAGTCTGACACATTCGTTCGGTAATTAAATTTCCAATGGTACATGCGACACTCACAGGCAGGGACGGTGACAACGGCGTGGGTGACCTTCTCACCGAGGTATGCCTCTGCAGTCTCCTTCATCTTTGTCAAGACCATGGCGCTGATTTCCTCGGGTGTCTGCATAGCGTATGCTAAGCTTTCGGTACGTTGCGAGCGACGTGACTAAACTCACAAATTCGCGGGTCTCGCTCTTGTAGTTGATTTGAATGGCAGGTTTGCCGCCCTTGTTGACGACGTCGAAAGGCCAGTGCTTGATATCCCGTTTGAGTTCGGTGTCATCCATCTTACGACCGATGAGACGCTTGGCGTCGAACACGGTATTTTTTGGGTTGGAGTGGAAAGCATTCTTGGCAGAGTCTCCGACGCTGAGGAAATGGTAAGCCAAGATAAGAGGTGAATCAAACATAGCGACATACAGCCGTTCATCCTCGGTGAAGCCAACCCATGAAGGTGTTATTCGGTGACCCTGATCGTTGGCGATGATTTCCACGCGACCACCTCGTTGGACACTATACACCATGAGCAAGGATGTATGGCAGTCACACAAGTCGACTCACCCAACGCATGAATAACTAAACAAGCAAGCGACCAGTTAGCGGGCGGAAAGGGCAGAAACAATCAATACATACGTTGTTCCCAAATCTGCCGAGGCATGAGCATGACAACGCTAATTAGAGTGTGGTGACTGGACGCACCAATACCGATGACTGTTCCATACTCGCTCTTCTTCCCGGCATCTTGCGCGGAGACGGCGGGGCACAGACAAATGAGTGCGAAGAAAGCGAAGAGAATTAGAGAAAGAGAGGACGCCATGCGGCGTGACTTTACGCGTGATGGACGACGGCGGTGTAGACTTGTCATCGCTGTGGACGACGGAGAGAGGAGGAGAGAGAAGATGAGCTGTGTCGGACAGAACAACGTTCTTTATATTCCAAAAGGCCACGTACAGAAATCGCTGGTGACACGTCACACTTTTTTTCCTCGTGATTCTACCACGGTCACATGACATGCAGTGGTATTAGTTCGATGGCTGTGCAAGTAACTAGACCTTCTCGACAAGGCAACATTGAATGAACCTAGGCTCTATATGATTCCTTGAAACACCCACTACGACCGAGAGACTCGTTGTACAACAGACCCGGACAGTCCCTTGCCGACATGTCACTCCCTCCGAGTCGCAATGAATTCCCTCCTGCAGGGCAGCAATTTACTTGCCGGTGCTATCATATGATTCATATCGCATGGCTTCATTACCCAATCCCTGCCGCGATCCTGGCGCTAGGATAAAAGCGTTCAGCGATAGGACATTGCACGGAGCTCCCTTCTTCCGCGCCCCCATTCTCTGCCTGCTACCATGGCCAACAAAGAGACGATTGCAAGCGCTGACAAGAAGCTCCTCGCCGAGCTTGGATACAAACAAGAGTTCAAGAGGGCCTTCACTCCGCTAGAGGTAGTAATCCCACTGCCCCAGCCGCCCTGTTCACTGATGGAGGTGCGTCTATAGGTTTTTGGGTTCGCGTTCAGCATAATTGGCGTGGTTCCGTCGATTGCGTGAGTGTCTCGACTTGACCTGGAATGTTAATCAACACCCCTGACGAAAACATATGCATAGCTCTGTCCTCGCTTACTCACTTCCGAACGGCGGCCCTTCCGCAGTGGTATGGGGTGTGCGTGCGATCCTTTCTTCCTTTTTGGATTGGGTCTAAACGATGCCCCGTCTATAAAGTGGGCAGTCGCAAGCACTTTCATCATTTGTATCGGAATGTCCATTGCAGAGTTAGGTTCTGCAGCACCTACTTCGGGCGGTGTGAGTCACATTGTCACACTTCTCGACCCAACGAGATGAACAATGTGTGATGTACATACACAGCTCTACTTCTGGACTCACTCGCTTTCACCCCCTCGTTGCCGAAACCTTCTCTCGTGGATTGTCGGTTGTACGTCCAAACTGCAAACATGTTTGCAGCCAGTTTACCATTCTGTTAGATGCCAACACAGTGGGGTCCATTGCAGCAGTTGGTGGGTCACTCATTTAGTTCTGGTTGCTCTGAAGTAACTTTACTTCATGTTGTGTTGTATCATACTTTCAGCTTCTACAGACTGGGGCTGCGCCGTGCAGATTGCTGCAGCGATCAACATCGCTAATCAGAGATTTGTTGCCACGCAAATGCAGACCTTGTATGTTATCAATTCTGTTCATCCCTCCGCTGTGTTTTGCCTTACTGACATCTAAACAGCGGGGTCTATGTGGCAGTAGTCTTCTCTCATGGTATCATTTGCTCTCTTGGGACTGACATCCTCGCGAGATTACAAAAAGTCTACATTTGTCTCAATTTTTGGTGAGTGTCACGATTCGAATATAAGATGACGGTCCTATGCCTGTCATTTCTTGCTCTGTTCTAAATGCCACCGTGGCAGTTATTTTACTTTCTTGCTACTTCAAAACATGGATACTGACTCACTCCGTCAGCCTGTGCTTTATCGTTATCGTTGGTCTTCCAGCTGCTACCCCAAAGGGATACATAAATAGTGCTAGCTTTGCCCTTGGAAACTTTACCAACGGTGTGTGTTCCTCGTTGATTCTTGCTTTCTATTTAATTCCGTTTAGTTAATGGCTGGCCAAACGGTTATGCCTTTTTCCTCTCCTTCCTTGCACCTCTTTGGACCATCTGTACGTCAATTATCTCCGCCCTCTCCTTTCTGTTGATGGGACATGTCGACTGTGGCAACCGAATTGTTTAGGTGGATTTGACTCGAGTGTACACATCAGCGAGGAAGCCTCGAATGCGGCGAATGCCGTACCATGGGCAATCGTGAGTATACTTGTGCTGTCTGCTTCCTTGACCCGGGCTAACCTCTGTAGGTTGGTGCTGTCGGTACTGCTGGTTTACTTGGTTGGGGTGCGCACTTGTGACTCGATCACAATCATACGCGTTTTTAACCGCGAGGTCTAATGGGATTTAGCCATCAACATCACTCTTGTGTTCTGCATGGGGACGGACCTTACGAGCCTCATAAACAGCCCTCAGCCCATGGCACATATTTTTTTGAACAGCTTCGGACAAACGGGCACTCTCGTCATATGGTCCTTCGTTATCCTCGGGCAGTGAGTGTTCCTCCAACCATTCATACCCTCTTACGCTTATCTCGTGGTTAGGCATATGATGGGTTCTAGTATGGTGAATTCTTCTATATGCGTACGTGTCCTGTGCTGAAACCTCCGTTCAAGCTTCTTTCTGCCTCCCGCCAAACGTTTGCTTTCGCTCGTGACGGTGCCCTTCCCTTGTCAAGTATACTCTACCGCATGAACACCTTCACTGGCACCCCTGTCAATAGTGTCTGGTTCGTCGCTGCAATATCCGCCCTGCTTGGCCTTCTCTCTCTCTCCGGACCTCAGGCTATCGGTGCTGTATTCGCATTATCTGTCACTGGGCTCTACGTTGCATACTCCATCCCGATTACAGCGAGGTTCATATTCAGCAACAACTTTAAGCCTGGTCCGTTCAACCTCGGCATATTCGTTAGTTCCTCCCGAGATGCCGAGCCGAGACTGGAACTGATGCCATGTCGTACAGAGTCTGCCAGTCGCCATTATTGCTGTCTCGTTCATGGTGTTCATGGTCGTGATTTTCTTCTTCCCTGCGACGCCACAGACGAATACATCCAACATGAACTATACCGTGGTCGTCCTAGGTGGTGTTCTCGTGTCCTCGCTCGCCTGGTATTACTTCCCTGTATACGGCGGTGTGCACTGGTTCACTGGGCCTGTGCCCAATGTGGGCAACGATGAGACTGGGGACGATGCAAGCAAGAGTTCTTTGGTGGACGGAAAGGCAGACGCCATCGTGGATGGGAAACATGTCGACGTATGAATGATAGTAAGTTACGTAGTAGTATCCGCTATCGCTTTTGTTCGCTCGGTCTCTTCTTCCACTTGGGCTCCACATAACAAATCACCAATCCGCACCATCACAGATTTCGTGCACTATGTTCATCTAGCAACTATCCTGCTACTGTTATCGGCCTTTATTTCTCCGGCACTATGTACACTCTAGCTAGGGCAGCAATTTACTTGCTGGCGTTATCGTACTGCACAGCCTCATTTCCCAAATTCTGCCGCATTCTTGCCATCCTGGTGGTCTAGGATAAATGCGTTTAGCGATAGGACATTACGCGGAGCCCCCCTCCGAGACTCTCCATCTGCTACCATGACCAACAAAGAGGCGATTTCCAGGGCAGACGAGAGGCTCCTCGCCGAGCTTGGATATAAACAAGAATTCAAAAGGGCCTTCACTCCACTAGAGGTAATAACTACTTCATTGCCTGCAGCCACATCGCCTACTGACGAGGCACGTCTATAGGTCTTTGGGATCGCATTCAGCATAATCGGCGTACTTCCATCGATTGCGTGAGTACCGAGTCAAACTTGCTTCAAGCGTTCATCTGCACGACATGGCTCACCTCGTCCGTTACTAACACGCAGCTCCGTCCTCGTTTACTCACTTCCGAATGGTGGCCCTTCGGCGATGGTGTGGGGTGTACGTGAACCCTCCTGTGCTAGCTTTCTTTGAACCACTCTGATCAATATCGCGCTCCCTCCAGTGGGCAGTGGCAAGCATTTTTATCCTCTTTGTCGGAATGTCCATGGCAGAGCTCGGTTCCGCTGCGCCTACCTCTGGCGGTGTGAGTCATGCTGTTACATTCTGCGGCAACGAGACGAAACGAGCAATGCATGGTGTAGCTCTACTTCTGGACCCATTCCCTGTCATCCCCTCGTTGCCGAAACCTTCTTTGCTGGATCGTTGGTTGTACGTCCAATCTGTAAATGTCCATTCAGGCAGTTAACCATTCTCTCAGATGCCAATACAATAGGATCCATTGCTTCAGTTGGTGAGCTACTCGTCTTGTCCTGAATGATCTCACCTGACTTGTGATCTTGATGTTATGTGACGCTATTTGTTGCTTCTAGCCTCTATCGACTGGGGTTGCGCAGTCCAGATTGCTGCAGCCATTAACATCAGCAACCAGAACTTTGTTGCCACACAAACCCAGACCTTGTACGATTACATTTCGTGTGACTTCTATCTTTTGCCTAGCTGACAGTTATGCAGCGGGATCTACGTGGCGGTAATCTTCTCTCATGGCATGGTATGCTCCCTTGGGACCGACATCCTTGCGCGACTACAAAATCTCTACATCTTCCTCAATTTCTGGCGAGTGTTATCATAGGATTTCTGAAAAGTCTAACACTGACTCCATTGTCAGTCTCTGTTTTGTAGTTATCGTTGGTCTTCCTGTTGCTACTCCAAAGGAATACATGAATAGCGCCGGCTTCGCTCTTGGAAATTTCACCAATGGTCTGTCGTCCTTATCAGTTCCTGCTCTCTATATAACTTCATTCAGTGAATGGCTGGCCGAACGGTTATGCCTTTGTCCTCTCCTTCCTTGCTCCTCTTTGGACCATTGGTATGTTTGTTACTCTCACTCACTTTCTTTCCATAAGTGGAACGTGTAAACCGTAACCGAATCCTCTACTTAGGTTCATTTGACTCGAGTGTGCATATCAGCGAGGAAGCCTCAAATGCAGCGACCGCCGTACCATGGGCAATCGTGAGTGTACCATCTGCGTGTATGACGTGAGCTAACCCGTTTAGGTTGGAGCGGTTGGTATCTCTGGTCTACTTGGTTGGGGTGCGCACTTGCAATTCGATCAAAACTACCCGGGTCTTGACGGTCAAAATGACGGGTTTTAGCCATCAACATCTCCCTTGCGTTCTGCATGGGAACCGACCTTACGAGCCTCATAAACAGCCCTCAACCCATGGCACAGATATTCTTGCACAGCTTTGGACAAACGGGCACCCTCGCCATATGGTCACTCGTTGTCCTCGCGCAGTGAGTGCTCGTTCAGTTCATGCTTATCTTATGCTTATCTGTTGGTCAGGTATATGATGGGATCTAGCATGGTGGTGCCTTCTATCTGAGATCTGTATCCTGCGCACTGATCTCTAATCTCAGCTGCTCGCTGCCTCTCGTCAATCTTTCGCATTCGCACGTGATGGCGCACTTCCTTTCTCAAGCATACTATACCGCATGAACAGCTTCACTGGCACCCCCGTCAATACTGTGTGGTTTACCGCTGCGATATCCGTCCTCCTCGGCCTTCTCTCTCTTGCAGGAAATCAAGCTACCAGTGCCATCTTCGCATTGTCTGTCACCGGGCTCTATGTCGCATACTCTATCCCAATTGCGGCGAGGTTCGTCTTCAAAAACAACTTCAAGCCAGGTCCGTTTAGTCTCGGAGTATTCGTCAGTTCCCCCCGGGTTCTAGTGAGGAGACCAAAGCTGATACCACATCGTACAGAGTCTTCCCGTCGCCATCACTGCTGTCTTCTTCATGGCGTTCATAGACGTTGTCTTCTTCTTTCCGACGACGCCACAGACGAGCACGACAAACATGAACTATACTGTCGTCGTATTGGGCAGTGTCCTCGTGCTGTCACTCGTCTGGTACTACTTTCCCGTATACGGCGGTGTGCACTGGTTTACTGGGCCGGTGCCGAACGTGGACCACGATGACAATGCGGGGGATGCGAGCAGAGATTCCTCCGCGGCGGATAGAAAAGCAGACGTCATTGTGGATGAGAAACATGTCGATGTATGAATGATATTCGTTATCGCTCTGCTCTTCTTGCACGTGGGCCTCATGTGACACATATCACTGTGAATCACACAGTGTGATCCACCCAGAAGACAATGGAATCTGAAGCCGCCTGATTTAGATCATGTTCGGACGGAGGATGATGGTGCGTGTTATCATGTACCGCGTGACTGACCCGTTGATAGCCGGAACCGATCCCCACTGGGAACGCACCCCAGTTCTAGTTTGCTCCCTTCCAATACCGAGGGTCTGCCCAAGAGACAACTGATTCTGCGTTCCAACTTCTCCGTCACTCCCGCCATCAGTTAGAAACTAGCCGATGGCATCGCAAATGAATCACATCCTTCACTCAGGCTGGGCGGCAGACTAACCTACCGGTCCTATCTCACGTGGTTCTTATCACCATGAGATACCCGATATCTGTTGTTCCAGGACCGATTCCCATTGGGCTCCTCAGGCCCTGGGATAAAAAGGCCGATAGCACGTCTTTCGAGCTTTTGCTCTCCCACTCTCTATCTACGACCATGACTAACAAGGAAGAGATCGCAAGAGCAGACGAACAGCTTCTCGCCGAGCTTGGGTATAAACAAGAATTTAAGAGAGCGTTTACCCCAATAGAGGTGTTCAACTGTTTCTCCGTAGTCGCATTGGCCATTCACTGAATCACATCCATAGGTCTTTGGGATTGCGTTCAGCATAATTGGCTTGCTTCCGTCAATTGCGTGAGTACCTGCAGAGTCTTCATCTTCGCAACATGGCTCACTCTGCGTGATGGCATCATGCAGCTCCGTTCTCACTTACTCGCTTCCGAATGGTGGACCCTCCGCAATGGTGTGGGGTGTATGTGCAATCTTTCAGGCTTACCTTCTTCGGGTTGTTCTTTCGACGTCCTCCTCTTCAGTGACCGGATAAGCGCCGCTCACTATTTTCCTTTTTACCTTCCCTTTGCACTACATGCTAACTCCGCCGATCTCCTTCAGTGGGCAGTTGCCAGCATCTTTATCCTCTGTGTTGGAATGTCCATGGCAGAGCTTGCTTCTGCAGCACCCACTTCTGGCGGCGTGAGTCGCACTATCCCACGTTTGTCCAACTCACGGGGATGAACAATGCGTGACATAGCTCTATTTCTGGACTCATTCACTCTCATCCCCGCGTTGCCGAAATCTCCTTTCCTGGATCGTTGGCTGTATGTCCGAACCGTGCATTTCCTTTACAGCCAGTTTACCATTATACCAGATGCCAATACCATAGGGTCCATCTCTGCAGTTGGTAAGTTATACGTCTCATTCTATATGTTACTGATTGGCTTCATGACGCTGCATGACGCTGCATCTCGTGCTTTATTGAATCATGCTTTCAGCCTCCATCGACTGGGGTTGCGCCGTCCAGATTGCTGCAGCGATTAACATCGGTAACCAGAACTTTATTGCCACACAAGCCCAGACCTTGTACGTTTATGCTCCTGCAATTGCCCATATCCTCCATCTGTAGCCTTGCTGACAACTGTATATATAGCGGGATTTACGTGGCGGTGATATTCACTCACAGCATTATCTGCTCTCTTGGGACCAACGTCCTCGCGCGGCTGCAAAATCTCTACATTGTCCTCAATTTCTGGTGAGCATCTCGATTCAAATATTAGATAAGAGTCTTCCTAGTGTCCTATGGCATGCATATTGACCCGCTTTGACAGTCTCTGCTTTGCGGTCATCATTGGTCTTCCAGTTGCTACGCCAAAGGAGTACATGAATGACGCCAGCTTCGCCTTAGGAAACTTCTCCAATAGTTCGTCTTCCCCGCCAGCTCTTCACATTACCTAATTTCTGTATCTAGTTAATGGCTGGCCAAGTGGTTATGCATTTATCCTCTCCTTCCTTGCCCCTCTTTGGACGATCTGTATGTTCATCTTCCTTCCCACAGGAGGAACATGTTAACCGTAGTAATTGAATCTTCTAGGTTCATTTGACTCGAGTGTGCACATCAGTGAGGAAGCCTCGAATGCAGCGACCGCCGTACCATGGGCAATCGTGAGCGTATCATCTACTTGTATGACGTGCGCTAATTCTTGTAGGTCAGCGCAATTGGTATCGCTGGTATACTCGGTTGGGGTGCGCACTTGCAATTCGATCAAAACTATCTAGGTCTTAACGGTTAAAAATGACGGGATTTAGCCATCAACATATCTCTTGCGTTTTGCATGGGAACCGACCTTACGAGCCTCATAAACAGCCCTCAGCCCATGGCACAGATCTTCTTACACAGCTTCGGACAAATGGGCACCCTCATCCTATGGTCATTTGTTGTTCTCGGGCAGTGAGTGCTCCTTTACTAGTTCATGTGTCTTTTATATTCATTTCGTGGTTAGATACATGATGGGATCTAGCATGGTAGCTCCTTCCATCTCTGTGCGTATTCTGTGCACTGATGCCTGCTTTCAGCTCCTTGCTGCCTCCCGTCAATCTTTTGCATTCTCTCGTGATGGCGCACTTCCTTTCTCAAGCATACTATACCGTATGAACAGCTTCACTGGGACCCCAGTCAATACTGTGTGGTTTACTGCTGCGATATCCGCCCTGCTTGGCCTTCTCTCTCTTGCAGGAAATCAAGCTATCAGTGCCGTCTTCGCATTGTCTGTCACCGGGCTCTACGTTGCATACTCCATCCCGATCGTAGCGAGATTCATCTTCAACAACAACTTCAAGCCTGGTCCGTTCAACCTCGGAATATTCGTCAGTTCTTCCGAGATGTCGAGCCGAGACTGGAACTGACGCCATGTGTGTCATACAGAGTCTCCCGGTCGCCATTATCGCTGTCTCGTTCATGGGGTTCATGGGCGTCGTCTTCTTCTTCCCCGCGACGCCACAGGCGAATACACCCAACATGAACTATACCGTGGTCGTCCTAGGTGGCGTTCTCCTGTTCTCGCTGGTTTGGTATTACTTCCCCGTATACGGCGGTGTGCACTGGTTCACTGGGCCTGTGCCAAACGTGGACAACGACGATATGGGGGATCGTGCAAGCGTGGATTCTTCCTCGGTGGATAAGAAAATAGACGCAGTTGTCAGTGAGAAACATATGGAAGTACGCTGATGTCCGGTGTCAACGATGTCCGTTCTCGCTAGTTGCTCGGGGTGGACTTACTTCGCGTGCTGGCATTCTATATCTATGCCTATAGGTGGTGAAGGATATGATGAGAATGATGTATACTTGGTGACTTCGGGTACGTATGACCTCTGTCCGATGTGAAACTTGTCGTGCGGTTCCCATTCGGTTTCTACCAGTGTGGTCCAGTGAAGCGCCTGGCGGGACCACATGACTCTTTATTGTTTTCCACACACCATCCTATTGAAAAAAGGCCTTGTGGTTCCATGAAACATGACAGTGGGCGCCCAAACATCACCTCGGTATCCTCGGCGATGTCAAGGGGGGAGAGAGGTCAGGACTCAGAATAAAGAATTGAGCACTCATCGATTCCTGCCAGCTCAAATGCGCCACTGGGAATTCGCATTGTTGGGGTGTTTACCACGCCACATCATCATCACTTCGTGACCCTTGAAAAGTGACCAGGTTAACGTTGAATGACAGCAAGTGGTCATGATTTCCGTCAACTTGGAATCACTCATCTGCTCCTTCGGATCCAGGGTTTCGACAAGGAAGAAGAGGTTACTCTTATCTATCTGGATGCATGATGATGGTCGTCCTCTTACAGGTAATGGGAGAAAGACAGTCGCATGGTTGATCTCGTGTTGTCTCAGTCACGGAAAATATCGGTTTTGAGTCGACGCCATTCGATGTTTCAGCAAGGTGACATAGGACCCCAGATACTACTGTAACCTCCAAGTTAGACAGATCCTGGTAACACCAACCTCATACTATTATCTCACGCCAGCAGACGTGTTGACCGATTATCGCGTTCGAGGCTAAACAGTTTCCAGCCGTTTTCGCCCGAATATTCGGGGTTTCTGCCAACGTATGTCAGCTGACTAGTAAGACCCACCGGGAACGACGTCCCCGTTCTGGTTCAGCCGTCTCCAGCGCATCTGGGTCTATCCAACCTAGAGATGCCGATCCTACACCTCCATATCACTCCCGCTGTGCTGTTGCTCGGCATCGTTTCAAATGAATTACCTCCTGTCACAGACAGCGAGCGGTCGATCTGGGCCTATCTGGACTTCCTTACTGGTATTGTCGCACATCAGCATGGCCCCAATATTCCAGGGTTAGCCAATATATTTTTCTCGCGATTTTCATTAGACGTCAAGTTTGGGTATAAAGCTTATACATTTGCCGGAGGGAGCCGTCCTTCGAGCTCCCTCGCCTCGATATCTTCTGCCTACGATCATGACTAACAAGGAGGCAGTCACAAGAGCAGACGAACAGCTCCTCGCCGAGCTCGGATATAAACAGGAATTCAAGAGGGCTTTCACTCGACTAGAGGCGATTAGCTCGTTCTCCCTCCTACTGGTAACCACTGCTGAGGCAACGGATCCATAGGTTTTTGGTATTGCATTCAGTGTAATTGGCTTACTTCCGTCGATTGCGTGAGTGTCTTAAATGCACTTCAAGTGCTCGTCCGCACAATGTGGCTTACCTCGTCCGATGCTAATACGCAGCTCCGTCCTCGTCTACTCGCTTTCGAATGGTGGCCCTTCGGCAATGGTATGGGGTGTATGTACGATTTTTTTCTTCTGCATTAGCCTCGGCCTAATTAATGTCCCGTTCGCTCCAGTGGGCGGTAGCAAGCTTCTTTATCCTCTGTATCGCAATGTCCATAGCAGAGCTCGGTTCCGCGGCACCCACTTCTGGTGGTGTGAGTCACATTAACCTACATTCCCTTGATCACACAAGACAGATAGTGTGTGATATAGCTCTACTTCTGGACATATTCTTTTTCATCACCTCGCTGCCGAAACCTTCTCTGCTGGATCGTCGGTTGTACGTCTAAACTGACATGTTGCCCACAACCAATTTACCGTTTTGTTAGATGCCAACACTATAGGGTCGATCGGAGGAGTGGGTGGGTTGCCACTTCATTCTGGGAACTTTCAGCTGGATTCACAACACCACACTCTATTTCGTGCTGTGTTACATAACACTCTCAGCCTCCATTGATTGGGGTTGCGCTGTCCAGATTGCCGCTGCAATCAATATCGCCAACCGGAACTTTGTTGTCACCGAAACTGAAACCTTGTGCGTTTACATAGCTGTCGATCTTGCCTTACTGACATTCACACAGTGGGATCTATGTGGCATTAATCCTCTCACATGGCATCATTTGCTCTCTCGGGACTGTCATCCTCGCGAGGCTACAAAATCTCTACATATTTCTCAATACCTGGCAAGCATCCCGGGTACCCTTGTATGGCATTCTGGACTTCGATACTGACACACGTTATCAGTCTCTGCTTTCTGGTCATCATTGGTCTTCCAATCGCTACCCCAAAGCAATACATGAACAACGCGAGCTTCGCTCTGGGAAACTTTACCAATGGTTTGTCCTGCACGTTAATTCTTTCCCTTCATGTAATTTCCGCCGCGCAGTTAATGGCTGGCCCAACGGTTTTGCCTTCATCCTCTCCTTCCTTGCCCCGCTTTGGAGTGTTTGTATGTTTATTATCTCGTACTACGTTTTGATTTCCTCAGCCCGAACTCGTTAGGTTCATATGACTCAAGTGTGCACATCAGTGAGGAAGCCGCAAATGCAGCGACTTCCGTACCATTGGGAATCGTGAGTCTCAGTATAGAACCTGATTTTCCTGGCTCGAGTTAAACCTTGTAGGTCGGCGCAGTTAGTACGGCCGTTTTCCTTGGCTGGGGTGCGCACTTGCAATCCGAATGTTACGAAACACTGAAATTTGACATTTAGCCATCAACATCTCTCTTGCATTTTGCATGGGAACCGACCTTACGAGCCTCATAAATAGCCCTCAACCAATGGCACAGATCTTTTTGCATAGCTTTGGACAAAGAGGTACCCTCGTCATATGGTCACTCGTCGTCCTTGCGCAGTGAGTGCTCCTTGCGCCTATGAGTATACTCTTTATACTCATTTTATTGACTAGATACATGATGGGGTCTAGCATGGTGAGTCTTTTTCACTATTACGTACGTATTCTGCGCATTGATACGTTGCCTCAGCTCCTTGCTGCCTCCCGCCAAACGTTTGCATTCGCTCGTGATGGCGCCCTTCCTTTGTCAGGCATGCTATACCGCATGAACAGCTTCACTGGTACCCCTGTAAATACCGTGTGGTTTGTCGCTACACTTGCTGCGCTCCTTGGCCTTCTCTCTCTCGCGGGCACCCAAGCTATCAGCGCCGTCTTCACATTATCTGTGACCGCGCTCTACATCGCATATTGCATCCCAATCGCAGCTAGGTTCGTCTTCAAAAACAACTTCGAGCCTGGTCCGTTCAACCTCGGAATATTCGTCAGTTCCTCCTGAGATGCAGGCAGAGACCACTGTTAATCCCGCATCGTACAGAGTCTCCCCGTCGCCATCGTTTCTGTCTCCTTCATGATGTTCATGAACATCGTATTCTTGTTTCCTACGACGCCACAGGCGAGCACGACAAGCATGAATTACTCCGTCGCCGTATTGGGCGGTGTCTTCGTGTTGTCGCTCGTCTGGTACTACTTCCCCGTATACGGAGGTGTGCACTGGTTCGCTGGTCCTGTGCCGAACGTAGGCAACAATGATGATGTAGAGGACGCTAGCAGAGAATCTTCCGCGGTGGACCGAAAGGGGGATGTCGTCGTGGATGAGAAACATGTTTAGATATAATGGTATCCGCTATCGCTTTTGCTCGCTCTGCCTTGAATTTGAATTGCCCATCTTAGAATAGCTACCGTAGACCAACTCTTACATCCCCACTACATGGCACTATCCTTGGCCCTACCTCCATTTCCGGACATATTCAGCGATTCAAATTCAGGACGAGCGCGTGATCGAGGTGAAGTCAAAATACTTGGATACGGCTGCGCATTCTTCGAGATTTTAACATGAGGACGTTCACAACTCCGCTTTCCTTGGATACACGCAGCGAGCGCGGAACCAGCGCTTTGGCCCTCGAAGTAGGCACCTTGTAGGAAACCTGAGTAGATAGCGTCAGACACGACGTACGGTAGCTGCACGATCAACGCACCAAAGTACCGCACGCTGGTAGCTTCGCCAGCGAACCAAAGACGGTTGTTGAGCGTGGCTTTCAGATTTTCCGAGTGACTAGGAACGTAAGAAGGTCCCCAGTTCGAGTACGAGCCTCGGAACAACTTGTTCGAGGCCCAGGTGGGGAAGTAAATGTCGACAGGTTGGGGAACAGTAATGTCGGGAAACATAACTTGTAGGACCTCTACGACTTCTAACTTGACCTGATCAAGAGTGAGCTGCTCGACGTAGATAGACCAATCTCCCTGAAACAGCATATATAAGACTCGAACGTCGGTCATAGTTCAGGATTCACTCACAGTAACAGTGACAAAAATGATGCCAGAACCTGGGAAGAATCCAACGTGATCAAGGCTCTGCCAGACGGGATACTTTCCTCTTTGTTTCGCAGCATACAATCCCATCTAACACAACATGGAGACACAAATACCATCACGACGTGTCAAACAGCTGACCTCTGTTGGGAACCAGAACGTCTCGTTAAATTGAAGGAAAATCTTTGTGTATGTAGCCTAACACACGATGAGTGTTGGAACCAAGACATGATGGACGACTGACCATCTCAATGCTGTTGATGGCCTCGATTTTCCAATCGGGTAGGGGAGGTTGGAAGACGACATCATTGTTTTGCAAGACGCCGACGCTGAACGTGCACAAAACGTGGTCAGCAGTAACTGTCCGGCCGCTGGTCGTGTGTACCGTGACATGATCTTTCCCATACACAATACGGTTGACGGTCTCGTTGTAGACCACCTGACGTGGTTGCAAAAATTCCGCCGCTTCCGCCTGTGCAATGTACGCAAATCCTCGCTGGTCGATGGACAACCGGTTGATATCGGAGAACCCTCCATATTTGGGGACGTAGGTGAAATTGTTGTTCTGTCATGAATGAAAACGGCACAAAGGATGTGACAATTCAGAGCTTACCCATGCGGAAGCAAGCCACGAGGTTTGTGAGGGTGACTGAAAGTAATTGAAACGATGGATCAAGTCCTAAATCAGATTGCATACCTGCGCAACTGCATCGAGCAGTAATCGATCGAAGAAGTTAGCGCTCATCATCGCACAGAATAAGATATGACTTGCATTCCTGGTTAATGAATCAGCCTTGTCTGTGTGCAAGGTACCTTTTACTTACAAAGTCGATCTGATAGTAGTCGCTGGCTGCCTCTTGCGGTGTTTTTGGGTTGACGCCCATTATACCGTATGCCGAGCTGAGACTCAGGTCAACTTCGCCCTCTTCTAACCGCTGACCTAGTTTGCGGCGATCAAGCAATCTTCGAGACGGCGAAGGAAGGACGGTAACCTGCGAGAACAGTGGCCCGATCAAATTTATCAATCGCTTTGTTCAATACGTCAGAGTAGTTGTTGTAACCACTATCGTCGTAGGTGGCTAGGATCCATGAGACCATTGCAGGCATACCCGGTAAAACAGGATACGTACTGATGCTGCCATAGTCATTGTAGACCGTCGTCAGATTGTGTTTAAGTGCCAATTCCCAAATGGGGTTGGCGGGGCCGTTGCCTTCTTTTGTTCCCTGTATCCAGTTTGGACCTCTCTCAATGACGACCTGTCTGCCTGGCACACCGAATGCCTTGGAGATCATACGGCCACCCAATTCAGCCTTGGCATCAAGGATGATAAAGTCATCAATGCCTTGCTCGTGAAGCGTTCGAGCCGCAATGATACCCGTCATACCACCGCCAAGGATCAAGACGGTGCTGTGATTGTGCGCGACGGACGACGTATTGGCATTCACGACGAACACAGATAAAAGCCCGAGCCAAAGCAGAAGAAAATGGGGGGATACTCTAGAGAGAAGCATGTCAGAACAGTGGACTTTGAAGACAGTCATGGTTACTCCAGGCAGATATTTATAAAGGACCGGAAAACGGAGGACTCACCGCAGGTCATGCAACTAGATGGGTTGAACTAGATGGGCGTCGGATAAGCACCCCCAAACGTCATCAATCAAGGAAAATTACTCATAAAGCCATTCTAGAAAACCAGATATACTGCCAAGAAATGCCCACATGAACGTCTTAGAACTCGCCGATGGTCTGCTAGGCGAGTGATTTGAAACCGGGGGCTTGCGGACGTGGGATCTAGATCTCCATTTCCGTGGACCTCCGCCGTCCCCCCCGTTTTATATGCACGGTGTTATATCTATCGAGGAGTGATAATGCATACAATCGCGGTAGACAGGCATTAGCAACGGGTGTTCCACGGATCGTTGAGCACATGGTTGGCAATGCCGGGCTGCCATTGTACATCGTTGTACAGCCCGGCGTGCGTCGGGCGCAATGCGCTTGTATCGTTACGTTGGCTGGCACAAATGGGGGAGGTAGACGAGTCTATGATGACGGCGGGCGAAATCCAGCGGTGTGGAACTCAAGAACTTTACGATAAGGAGAATTAATGTGACTCGCTCGGATATGGCTGTCGCGACTCTGTGTTCGCATCAACCGCCGTGATTGCCGTCCCGGACTCGAAAGCAGAGAGAACTAGATTCGTTGTCGTCATGAGATGACTCGGATGAACGATAAATCACAGGAATCCGAAGTACTGTGTCCTCCGTGATGAAACAGAGGAAACGGTCACAGAGATTAGATGAATGTACGCAGTGGCTAGATATCATGTGGCAGTTTCGGGATGCTTGCGGTGCAGTGCGCGTGGTACCATCTATATATATCCCTGGAGTTGACACCTCCATTAGCGTTCGTCGTTCTAATCCCGCGCCACCCATCAAAAATGCAAGCGGTGATGGGACACCCGCTTCGAAACCAAGCCTTGGTCTCGTCGCGTTGGGCTAACAGCCCTCGTCGTACCCCCGAGTTGTCATTTATGCAGAATTCAAGAATCTGGACGTTCAGCAACGTCGACGCGGATGCGGATCCAGACGCATCATTTCCTCAGGCAAACATGAACATTTCGTGGACTCCAGCTGCGTTTCCGTGAGTACCGCGTTCAGAAAGGGTCGGAGAGAGCGTGGAGAAAACGCGACTGTCGCCGATCGGAGTAATATTGGAGTCCCGACCACTCTGAATCGGGTATTGTTGTAGTACCCCTTGATGTGTGCTTGGTAGTAACAGTGCTGGTGCCATTCTAGCATCTCTTCCCCGAGGTCAAGCGGTAAGTGCGGAGGTGCTCACCAGTCGAATCATACTCGATTACTGTTTCTTGATTTGCCCACAATCTGCTGTCTTTAATCTGGCCATACTGGCCAACCACTAGGTTTCACAGCAGCGACAACGGACGTGCACAATAACAGTATTTGCATACGGATGCTGTACGTGTGTACTGTCATTGTCCCGTTTACGTCTCACAAAACGCTAGGACGGTGTTCCCATCCGAGTCGCACTTCAGGTTACCCACTTTGAGTGTCTCTTAGACACATCTTTTCTGTCCAAAAGATGTGTCTAAGAGACAAGTTCCCTATGTGATGTCACACAATTTTTCAAGTATGTATAGGGTATATTCAAGGCACAATATAGAATGAATTGAGGCAAATGCAGTATCTGAGATGGTGTTGTTGTGACACACAAAGTTTTCATTGTGAGGCACAAAATTTATATTTGACACAGTGATCAAGGGACTTCAGAAAATATCCAATGTAGGTAAATTTAAAAGTTTGTGATACACCAAATTTTGCAATGATACATAGCAGATACTATACCTGCACTTCAGGTTACCCACTTTGAGTGTCTCTTAGATACATCAGTTTGGCAGGCCATGTGACATGTGACATGGGTTACCAGAACATCAGGTTGATGTCACCAGCTGTAATGCATGACAGCAAAAATTTTCATCCATTTCAGGTTTATCATGGATACTAAGTATAGCTTAAAGTCACAATGTAATGAAGTATATGGTAGATGAACCAATTGCAACATTCAACATCAGGCCCTGTGACATGTGACCAGGTGCAAATTTTATCTCATCAAACTTCCATGAGGTGTGTGACAGATAAGTTGATAGTGCAAGTACAATAATCTATAATCTATATACAAGTTATTCAAAAAAATACATTAATCCTATATATCAATAATGTTCATTCTGTATAATTATAGTATAAGTTCCATCAGATTTTTTTCACTACTCCATCACAATTTTAATGCTCTTGAAGTGTATAGAGGCAACAAATATCTTTCAAATCTTTTTAGCTAATATTCACAAAAGGAGCAAGTAAATATTGTACAATATCCCAAGTTTTATTTGTATATATTTTAACCTTGACATAATATGCATTCTTGTATATATGTAAATACACAAATATAAAGCCTTGATATGGTAGGCCAAGTGTGGGATTTGTTGATCTACAAGAAAATCAATAAAACAAAGGAAGGTTACTTGCAAGGTACAATGTTGGGGGTTAATAATAGACCACAACTGTTGTGTGATGCACAACAAGAGGTATTGTGATACACAACATGGTGTATTGTGATACACACCTGGCATAGTTGGGACACACAATATGGGGTATTGTGATACATGCCTAGCATAGTTGGGACACACAACATGGTGTATTGTGATACACTCCATGGAGTGTTGTGATACACCATGGGCATAGTTGGGACACACAACATGGGGTATCGTGATACACACCTGGCATAGTTGGGACACACGACATGGTGTATTGTGATACACTCCATGGAGTGTTGTGATACACCATGGGCATAGTTGGGACACACAACATGGTGTATTGTGATACACTCCATGGAGCATTGTGATACACCATGGGCATAGTTGGGACACACAACATGGTGTATTGTGATACACTCCATGGAGCATTGTGATACACCATGGGCACAGTTGGGACACACAACATGGTGTATTGTGATACACTCCATG
>JBBPMA010000328.1:0-28883 GCA_038090075.1 Xanthoconium purpureum | reverse complement strand
CATTGATAAAGGCAAGTGCTTCATCCAAGCTATGGACAGGGATGATTGGCAGGAGAGGGCCAAAGAGCTCTCTGTGAACATCGAAACTTCAAGGTGAGCACACCAGAGTCGCTCAAACTGCATTGCTACGTACTCCTCCAGCAGAGAATCGCCATCCTTGACGTTCTTGATAACGGTAGGCTCGATTTGCTTCTTCGTGGCGTCCTTTCTTCCCTCAAGGACATCGGGTACTTTCTCGCCCTTCGTACGATCGAGTAGAGAGATTATCCGGTTGAAGTGGAATTCATTCACGATGCTTCCATAGTGCGAATCGCCAAGTGCGCCATTTGGGAAGAAGGATTTGTATGCCTTCTTGAGGCCCTGGACAAATTCGTCTTGTTTCGCCGAAGGCACCAGAATGTAATCCGGTGAGACACAGATCTAATGGATCAAATGCCACATCATGTGACGACCCTCAAAATATACCGAAATAAACGATGACAGCGCAGGGGTCTCACCTGTCCAGCGTTGTTACATTTTCCCCACAGAATTCGCTTGGCCGCCAAATCCATATCATAAGTGGAGTCCACGAACACAGGACTCTTCCCACCGAGCTCGAGTGAAAGTGGAGTGAGGTATTTCGCGGCTCCGGAAGCGACGATACGAGCAACCCGGCTATTCCCCGTGTAGAAAATGTGGTCCCATTGGAGTTCGAGGAGCTTGGTTGCCTCCTGAACAGCACCGTTTACGACCTGGTAGGCGGATGAATCAAGGTACTTGGGAAGTAGGTCCGCGATGAGCTGGGAAAGGTGTGGTGCAGCTTCCGAAGGTTTGATCACCGCGCAGCAGCCGGCTGCAATAGCCCCTATGAGGGGCTGAAACGTGAGGATAAAGGGATAGTTCCATGGTCTATTACCCAGGTCACCATGAGTCGGATCATTCCGATGGCGAATGTCAGACGACGCACGAAATAATGAGCACGGTTCCCTTGGGAGCCTTGAGGAGGCTATATGGAGTTCAGACAGATGTGAGATGGCCGACGTTTCCGGAGAAATTGAAAAACCAAAGTGTGGAGCAAGACTCACGTTGGTTTCCATCCCTTTTGCCAATCCGGTACTTCGGGATACTCGGGAGCCGCCCATGTATCCAACTGCTCGGCACTCTTGAGTGCCCGCTCAACGACAGCGCCAACTTCGGTCATGAGCACTTCCACTCTTGGTTTGGAGAGGTCCTTGGCGAGTGCGTCACAGACCGCATCAGCTTCGTTTTGTGCCAACCGAGCGATTTGGTAGAGTTGGTGTTTGCGCCATGCGAGTGGGCGGGTGAGGCCGGTCTTGAACGTCGCCCGAAGCGTGTCCCTGATCTGTACGCAATGCGTTATCATTCAAAGGGATTGCCAACCCCGCGGGGTAAGACGTTCACCCCACCTTCGGGATCACCTCAATGGGGGTATGAACGAGGGTCATCGATGAATCACGCTGTGCGTGTGCCTTGTAAGCGGTAGCAGCAGCAAGATACTCGTCGTGATCACTGACATGTAAGAAGTGGGAGGAAGCGTGGGCTCGCCGACAGTCTGAGCGTGCACGACTACTATATAAGTATTGGCAGATGGCGAATCCAGGACATCCTGGGACAAGTATGCCAATGGCACCTGGACCACGTGGAGCTTGAAATTAGGTCGGTGTGAGTTCTAAACGGAGCTCGACGCCAACCAACTCTAGTCGTTGTAGTCTGCAGACTCGGCGGTAGTACCGGGTTAGTGAACAAGTCTATTAGCAGGTGTTTGACCAGAATTGCACCTTCGGAAACCTCCGCTGGAGTCGCGTCACAATCGTCAGGGCCGGTTTGACCCTGGGTTTCATCGCCGCGATGATCCTAAGTTGTAGGCTGAACATCCTTACTGTAGATTATGACGTGGAATCAAACCGTTCAAAGGGAACGTCCATTCGCGTACTTTATTCGTACAACACAGTACAACGTACAAATCATTTCCATCTCTTTACACATTTAGTATCAGTACACGGCTATCACCGACCTCGCTCATTCTTTCCAAACAGTCACCCAGCTGTCGCGTTTCAACGGGCTATAGAGGAAAACAGACACCCTTTTCAGCACACACCTCCAGAACGAGACACACGAACGTCGCACCTACCACCATCATCTGACCCACTACCCCGAACCCACACCCCGTCGGCGATTACCAGTTTCACAGTCTTGACCTCGAACCCACGGAAATCCAAATCAAGTCGCAACATCGAGGCGGCGGCGTTGTCTTCAGCACCCACATCCATAGCGACTTCGGGCAAGAGCGACAGCGCCGTCTTATGGTCCTCGAGGAGGTTCGTCAAGAAAGCGTCCTCAACTCGGACGAACGGAGAGATCCGGAGCTGAACACGTCCATGGCCGCCAAAGGCTTCATAGAGTCTCAGAATGACCGTCTTGCTCGCGCCCTTGGACTCAAAATCATCGTCCTCGCCTCGCTTTATAGTTTCAAGGAAGACGTTCGGGGATCCCTCCAACAAGAAGGGTGATTTGGACACAATGGACGGGCTCTGGGCGTTCTGAGGCACGGCCCTCACTGTGTACATGTGAACACATTAACTTCTGAACCGGACCGTGGGAGCCTTGAAACAATCATACTCACGATGAAGGGGAGAGTTAAAAATATAGGCCGCTTGGGGCACGTCGGACTCCAAGAAGGAGCCAACGTGTGGCATGACTGCCCACGAGAATTCATGTTTGCCTATACGTCCATGAAGAGATATGTCAGCCATTTTCGCATGCAACAAAGGTGGAAACACTGCGTGCCTTGATCCTGCTCCGCATCAGGGGCCGTGGCTGCCCTCAAGAGAGAAAGACGAAGGACGTTTCCTTGGCAAGAATATCCATACTTCGACTCTGATAAGAATGCGACACCATATCCGTACTCGCTGAGATCGGCGAACTGGGGATAATTAGAAGTAGCGATGTGGAGGCCAACGTCAGTCATACCTTATGACCACAAACTTCGAATTTGGCTGCATCTAGTGTGGTATTCTTGTGTGTCGGTCGCTGCACCCATCCGAACTGAGATTCGTATGTAGCAACCGTGTTATTGATGTCGAGTGGCAACTCGACTATGGTCACCGTTTATCGGGGACCGGAGCGCACGAAATAATGAAGTACTCACATTTCAAGACTTTGTGCCTTTCACGCCAGTCTACCTCGACATCAAATGTAAAGAGCGGTCGCGCATTATCCTTGAAAGTGGCTATAGCATGGAACGTCATTCGCATTTCTAGACCCGTCATACTGTATATGAGTAGCTTACTTGAGAACGCGTCCAAAGAAATCTATTGAACATCAATCATCAGGTTGGAGGGTAATGCGAATGGTCAAATACGTACGGTGACGTTGATCGTGCTTTGTCCATGCTTGACCTGCGATTGCACAGCGGCCCTGAGAGGTCCTTCAGCAACGACGCGAATATCAGAAAATTCCAGTGGCGTTGGCTTTTCGAGATGGTGGATCTCAACATCTGTCAAACAAGAAAGATGTTAAAGCAGGGCATAGAGTAATGTCAGTGTTCGGAACGAACCCCACGCGTCCCAATAGTTGGGTCGGTCCTCGAAGATCACCAGGCCTCCGGTGGTGCCTTTCGGGATTAACTCTCGTTTGAGTTTCACATCATACAAGCTAGTGATGCGTCCCTGCGAAATCGTGAGCTGCAAGCTAGGGCTCCTCAAGATAATGTGATCCGAGCCATTGGTGTATGCTGGTGACATATCGCATCAGATCAAGACTTGGTGAGCTACAGCAGACCTACCAGATACGGGACCGTGTTCAGCCGATACAACTGCTGGGTGAGCGAGTATCTGATTTTCTTGGGTCTCAAGTAGCACATAAGCATGGTTTCCGTCCACAGTGGTCTGTGCGGGCTTCGTGAGTAAGTTCTGACCGGCTCCAGATAGAGGTATCTTGATGATATCACGACGAGCGAACGGTGTCGTATTGACTGCTATGACGTTGAATGGCTGCGAAACCGGAGATTTCCCGAAAAGAGGTACGGAATCAAGGAGAAGCACGCCAAGAGCATCTTCAAGAAGAGCTTCACAGTCCTTGCGTACCTCGGAATATAACTGTTCGGCGTCCTCATATACCATTCCGCTGTCAACTGGTTAGCTTAATGCTCTTCCGCTTTTTCAAAGACATACATAGCAGATCCCGGAAGAACTGGGGTAGAAAAGGAGTTAGTTCATGCAGGACACTTCGTTTCGGGCTAAGCGTACCATCATGGACTATTAGAAGTAATCAAGCATTAGTTTTGTTAGTTTCGAAATAAAAGAAGGTATACAAACATTGATTCAAGAGCACTTTCTCCCAGCAATCATCGATTGTCGCCTTCGGATATACATATGAGCTCCATTCAAATTTGAAGAGCGTCGCAAGAGTTGCGAGGCGCTTGACAGATTTTTCAACCTGGGGACAAGACGTGCGGTACATTTTCATACCTCAACATCCCGCAACAAGATCTCGCTCTTCCTGTTTCCCTTTTTGATGGAACCTTGATAGTTCAACGATATGATCCATGAGCCTCTTGGACTTGGTCAACATCCTCACTTACCATGGGAAGTATACGTGCCACGGTGGAACTGATGGAACGATGAGGCGCACTGTTATATTATGGAGAAGATGATAGTATACCTCGAGGTACAGTTCACCACGCCTGTGTCATCAATGAGTAAAACAACACAAAACGGGTAGAAAAAGACATACCAGACTGGAAGCGTTTTTCCTTTCTTTGATTCTCGTTCTATGTCCTCAAAGAATTGCTCCACAGTGCTGCCCATGGTCACAGGTGGGAGGTCGCGGTGAATATTGTTGACTGCTCGGATTCGGCGGAGCTATCCAACTGTCAAAAACGGAGTGCACTCTTATGGCCAAAAACGTACATTTTCAAGCATCTTTGGAAGGGCACCTCCACCGCCGTCACCATTTCCGAAGACCAGGAGGGCGGAGTCGTTCGATTCAAGATTCTGTGATGATTAAGTGATAGAAGTCGTCGGTGAAGGACAACGGACCTTGTGGTTTGAGATACCTTTGTTCACATCGCCAACTGTTGCTTGTGCTGTGTAGGTATCTACAAAGTAGTTGCATCACCTCGATTATCAAACTTGAGCGCCGGGAATCGCTTACCAACTGGGGTCATGTGACACAAGACTTGGGTGCCATCGATGCCCACCCAATTGAACGTTGAGTGAGGGAAGACATTTCTACGCACATCGTGGTTCGTTATTGAAAAGGATTAGATGGCTGGTGTACATACATGTTGTTCCTAGGCGGATGAACAATCATGAGTCTCCCGTACAACCAACCAGATCACTTACCAGGAGAGCTTTTGCGTGAAGAAATACTTCATCCCCGAGTCTCTGATTAGTTGGGGATATGCGGCAGTCAGTCCGAACGAATCAGGTAGCCAAGCCGTGTCGCATCGATGACCAAATCGAGATTCGAAATACCGCTGGCCGTACACAAATTGTCGAACGAGGGCTTCACCGGATGGCATGTTACCGTCATTTTCAACCCAGGCACCACCGATGATATGAAACTGTCCAGATGCGACCTTTTCTTGGATCTTCTTAAAGAGCGGAGGATATTGCTGTAGTGTGTCGCAAGTTCAGCCTCCTTAACGACGCTGGATAGGGCTCAAAATACCTGTTCCAACCACTTGAATTGTTGAGCTTGTGAACAAGCAAACCTGTGTTCCGGATAACGTTCCATAAGGTCAACTTGAGTTGACCATGATCTCGCAGTCTTCTGCTGTGTGACTCGGTATGGCCATAGCCAAGCTGTATCCTGTACGGCCGTTAGCGGGTCTTCCTACCAAGATTTTGGTATCTCACAATGTGGCAGTACGAAATGCCAATGACTTGAGCCTTTCCCGGTCCTTCTTGATAGATCTCCGCTCCTTTTGCATACCAGCCTTTTCCGAAGACATCTTCCGCAATCTCTCTCATCTGTTTGATATTCTCTGCGTCGCCTGTCTTGAACGCATTCATGATTGCATTGGCAGCCACCAGTGCCTTGTTTTGTAGGGGGCTATTACCTGGCAGATTATCGGTGATCTCCTTCAACGTGTTAAAGTCCCACATGAGGTGCCCTAATAACGTGGTCAATAAGAATCCCGGAAACCATTGCCCCTGTACATACATGCATCTTGATTGGGAACGACTATATCAGCAGATGCCAAACCAAAGTATCTGTTCATCTGGAACCCACAGATGAACACAATTCGAGGAATGAAATAAGTTGTCTCACGTCTGGAGGTGCAATCGTATCACCATTCCATGGTACTCCAAACATGCCATTGCAGCTAGATTCGATGACTACTTCATAAGTGCCTCGTTCGACAGCTTCGCGAGGGATGATGTGCTCTACCCGACGGTCACCACCCCAGCCTCCGGTGATCCCTGGGAATGTAGTGAGCAGATCGACCGACGGATTCATCCTCGATACAAACCTTGCAGCGGCAATCCCTCTGGGGTAAATACCATGGCTTCACATCCAGGATCAAACTCGACTGGTAGTTGATCAGAACAGCTTCGCCAAGACGGCAAGAAAGAGACGCACGTTGAACGCGTTCGTACTGCTTCCAATCAGACGGTATTGTAATCTTGACCTTCCACCAATGGTTTGTCTAAGAACGTGGACAATGTCAGCCTTGTCTCATCGAAGCGATGGCGCTTTCGGACAGTCGTACCCCTTCTCATCGAGTGAGATGCAGATCATGTTGGATTGACATGGGGAAAACTCACAAGATGGCCCGAACGAGTCGCCTTTCTTGGCGGGTTTGAATGTCTGTTGCATCGCTTCCTTGAACAAGGGCTTCGACAGCCCAGGGGCGCTCCAGACTTGTAAGTCCACGTATTGAGGACCATCGCGTCTATGTATATAGAGCACGGAAGATAGGTTGACGTTTTCAAAATGACCGCCAAAGAACGTCGAGAGCCGATTCTGGGTCAAGTTCTTGATCCATTTCGCTCCCGATCCGTAGTTGAGCTCGGGATAATGGCCGTGACCTTGGTTGTGGGTCATTCTCGTACGATATCGAGGATAAACTAACGCTCTTTATCAGAGCTGGCGACGGCCTGCGCAAGCAAATGTGAGCGTGGGTGGTAAAGCCTGGAACTTGCACACGGGCACACTCCTTCCCAGCGGCCGTGTCGGTGGCGGGGTCCCGTGTTAGTACCAAATTCCTAATAGACCAAATTTGGCAATACTTTACATAAACTCCGCAACTTCTCCACTCCACGACGGAGGAATTGCGGACTTTGAATTGTTGCCAAATGACCCAGAGCACTGGAAGCAAACTTCGCCGAGGGTCGTCATCTGGACCAGCTTTGCGCCCAAGTAGAAGATGAAGTTAGTAAGCGATTCTGATGGCCTGTTGGCACTGATGTGAAGGTTGAAAAACAAGGATCTTTCTAACTACATAGGCGGTGCTAGTACGTACTCGTTGCGGGCTCCGCCGAGACGCCGTACGTTCGCTTTTGGCGGTTTCAGCAACGTCTGAACTCAGCTTTAAAGTTCATCAACTGTTTCCGGTGAGTTCCAGCGTTGTTGATCAGTACACGATGAACCCAACTGACCTAGGGCCAAAAGGCAGCCTCGCGGTGTCTTGGCAGTGTTAACCTAGTAGCCTGCTACTGGTAACTAACACAATGAACTATTTCACAGTCACAGAAGCGTATGTGCAAGTTCCGCCAAGTCACATGATTTTAGAATTCTCGTAGAATCAAGGTTCATCGATATGGATCCCTTCGCTCTTAACCCTTGGCCAAACCTGGTGTCAACTTTGCGTTCATGCCTATGTTTGGGAGATCAGCGCAACCATTAGTCAGGCCTACCACAACAGGGACAACACATGTACCCACGAACGTTCTCAGTATTTGAACCGCCTTCTGACAGCATTATCTCCCCACTCAGAACAACCCACGTTACCGCTGTTCCACAGCCTGCTGCTTGCGCTAACGTGTTGCGTCTGGTCCATATCCTCCGACGAACATGTCCATCGTTTTGGAAGCGGAAAATTCTGACGTCGACATCGACTTGGCCTCTGTCAGACATGCGGAGGAATCCGTTATGGTTCTGGGCGACTATGTGGACGAAACAGGTCCTCTAGATGGCTCTCTATCCGCGCCAGAAGATTCCCAAGAGGATTCCCAATCAGAGTCTTCTGATTCGTCATTCCTCAATATTGATCTCGGTGATGAGATTGAAGAAGGGGAATTCGACACTACCGAGTCCATAGGTCCCGATGAAGAACGAGCGAACCAAGAACTGGAAGAAGTGAGCATGTGGTCACTGCGATTCCGAGACGACACTCACGGATTATATATCTATAGATTGATGTTGAAGTTGAAGTCACTGAACAATCTCACTCCCAAGATGATCTCTGTTCCTCTATCCCGGGAATGCATCGCATCCTCGACTTGATCAGTGAACGTGCTACTAGTGGTCTGGGTATGATGGTACATGATGAATCACCCTAGTTCTGACGCCCGCAAAGTCGATAAGATCATCATCGCTCAAGAATCCCTCAAGTGTTTCCTCAACGAAATATCTCCCGGCGCCTACATGTCTTTGACGAGGGTCGATTTCAAGGCTCTGGATAAGTTCCAAGTGAAGCCCAATGGTATTTATGGGAGCAAAGAGGAGATAGTCCGCTTCTTGCTCTCGGTAACTGTCATTGACGATAACATGTGTGTCGTTGTCCAGTTTGCGATCCTGTTGTTGTCACTAACGTCTCGACAGTGCGACCAAGTTACTCAGTCCCCCAGAAGCAAGAGCCGAAAAACAGGCCCTCCGCTCTGGCCTATATATCTGCCGCGTTGCAGAGTCTATTGGTGCAGTGGAAAGGATGTATGTCATCTACTGGCCAGAAGAGTCGACGTGGGACGATGATGCTTCTCCGCCTGTGCGCCGAAATCGTATCACTTTCATGAGGTAAGATCACATTGGAAGGTAGTCCACGAATTAGTCGCTTAGCGATGCTCAAATCCTCAGATACCTAACGAAGATCTGTGACCAAGTCACTGCCCTGATCTCCGAAGACCATGCAAAATCTATAATATGGAGTAATTCGGCTAGTGATGACCAGCTTTCTGAATCCGAAGATGATACCGATCGGTTGTTCACCTTCGAGGTTGCGAAAACGAAGGAGCAAGAGGAAGGCGTCTCCGTACGCCAAGGATTCGAGGTATGTCACCTCTACGTTCTTTATTTTACCAAGGGATCACGCGACTCGTTAGTGTCCTTCCGACGAGCTTGTCGTCACCGAAATGCACCCAGAGTGCGATATGGATCCCGAGCTCTTTGAGCCACGCCTGTTGTTTGGCGAAACGAGACAGGGTTTTATGACGACGCGATACGTGCCTGTCAAGCGTTCCGTCAAGACTCTCAATTCTTTCAAGCTCACCGCATTCTTACTACAAGATACCTTGTATGCATTTCAAACCACGCTCTTCACGTTTTCTTCTAATTATCGTCAGGTTGAAGGAGCGTCTGCAAATATCAGAGACTGTTGGCCCCAAGTCGCTCAACCACCTCGTCCGATCGGGGCTCAACAAGCGTTTTCCCGACGAGTGCAGTAGCTGGGTGAAGGAAGTTAGCTCTATCAGAGTAGCGCATGAGAAGGAAGTGGACGCTCAACATAAGAAGGCTCAGGATCAGTTGAATGCGGCCAAAGCCCAGACTGAGTCAAGCATCCGGTTTGCAGTTGTCAACGCTGTCTTTTCTGGCTATCCGTGCGTTCTACTCCCCCTCTCGTTCGTGCTTCGCTGACGATCAGGTTTATAGTGCGCTAGATCGTAGCCGATGCTTTACCTCCGTCCCGGCTCTCACCCCCGATGAAGAATCAAGACTGAATGGTGAGTCACATCGTGTCGATAATACCCTGTATTGATGTCATTCCCTAGAATCATATTTCAACCTAACAACGATTCACCCACGCATCGCCGAGAACTTTACTGATGAACTTCGCCGAGCCAAATGCAAGAATATCATCGACGAAAGCTTCAGAAAATCAAAAGAAAGGATTCTTCTCGTCCTCTATTTATCCCGGAATCTCATTACGATGACCGAGACTCAAACAACTACGCTCGTTGAATCGGTTTGCAAAGATTACAAGAAGCAATTGCAGACCACCCTTGCCGCCATCCTCTACAAGATCGCGACGCCAGGAGACGAACCACCTAAGCCGACGTCAGCCGAGAAGCAGAGGGCTGAAAAGATGCTCAAGGAGGGCAGCAACGAACCTTCTCTCATCAGTGACTCCGACTTCATCGCTGACCTCGAGGGTCTCTTTGTCACTATGCCGTTGTTGCAAGAAACAATAAAGGCCGCGAAGGATCAAGCCCAAAAATACCTCGGAAGTGTTGTGGATAGACTTTGCCGGACTCTCATCAACTCCACTCGTCGCATACAGTTAGACGATATCCAAACACAGCTGAAGCTTGAAGCAGAGCGCCGTAACGAACAGGATGTGCGCGAAGTAGGACGTTCACTGATTCAGAAGATAAACTCTTTATCGGAGTCCTGTGATTCGCTGTAGGTCTCTTAAAGCTGTCAGGTCTGCTTTAATTGATTGATGGTCTTCAAGACACACTCTACGTCTCAAATCCGTCCTCCAATGTAAAACCTTCAGTTTACACCGTGACAAGCGTACGCTTAGGCTAGTCGAGTTGGTTTTCCTCAGCTGACAATGAGTGCCAGGTTCACAAAACTTCGAAATTACTGGCCAGCGAGAGACGTTGAAGGAAGCTTCATTGTTGTTCACCATTCATCTCATGCACCTGACGACTCAAGATCAGCACGAGCTCCAGCTAGATTCGACCAAGGTCCCGAGTCCGCGTTTCAAGGAGTCATACTCCTTTCAGCTCCCAGTTGGTTTTTCTGTCTCGTGAGATCGATTCTTCCATCTCCTTGCTTGGCGCGATGGCTGATGGGCTTTTAGGCACTCGCAACTCCTTGAAGGCGACAGGCTTTTCCTCGTGTTGATTGATCGTAACGCCAATCTCCACCTTCACTTAGATCACCTTAACAGCATCGAAAACTCTATTGGACGCGAGCGTGGCAAGATACTTCATCGAGATAAAATTGGCGACAAATTTTTGTTGGCGTTCGATGAATCACAGGCTATGCTTGCTCTTGTGTCTTGTGACAAGGTACGCATTCGATCTGAGGAACCAGAATGTGGGTTGAAATCGGTGGCCCCTCAGTTGCAGTTGAATGTTTTTGTTCACGACGATAGTCGAGGATTTACAGCATCTGGCAGCGCCATTAACCTAAACTCCTGGTATGGTGACGGGACGACGATCAAGAAAGCATGTTTTGCCTCAGGGAGCGAGGAGCTTTTGCTTGTCGACTCGCAAGCAACCGCTCGTGTATTCTCACTTACCACTATGCAATTCCGGTGCGTACCTTTGACGAATCAAGTTCTCGCTGTGACCTTGACGACTTGTAGGCCAGCTTCTTTGAATCTTCATCACGTCCCGACCGCCGTTCACTCATCCCCAGACGGCTCGTGCTTCTTGGCTGTTACCTTGGACGGCACCTCTACTAGTATAATTGCTTACCATTGGAGCACTTTTGGGTCTTCCGATGGTTTCTCACTCGCTATCGCAGAAGCTTGGGTAGGCGACGGTGACTTGGCCATTACCTCACTTGTCCGCAAAAGCGCTGTTTACCTCTTGAAACTGGATCTATCGGCCCACACTTGCAGCTCTGTCGCGCTCGATATCACCCGGAAGGTTACTGAGTTCATGTTCAGGGAGAAGAACAGCCGTGGCGCGTTGTCAAGAGATGCTCATCGCACCGCGCATAACTGCCTCATCGATTGTTACGCTGACGTATGGACGCGCTTTCCGGTCCTCCCCGCAGTCCAGCGTGCTACTATTTCATCCAGCGAACGTTGCCGTGGTTCGATTCTCTTCGTCACCAACCGCGATCACAATCGATACCAACGCCACTTTTCTGATATGGTCGAGACATTCGAGAAGACATCGAAGAAACCAACTGGAGATAAGCTCAGCACACTACACATCTCGGCGACGCCGTTCGACACTTTCGTAGCCGATTTCCCCCGTACTGCGGAGTGGAATGGTATATCTATCTTCAAGATTGGAGAATGGGTCGTCGAAATTCTTTGCCTCATTCCCATCCATCTCGCGCTCGCCAGAGACAACCGGTTCGTTCCGCTCAAGGATGGTGTATACTCTGTCGAAATAGAGAAGTCGTTGCTTGGTGCTGAGATCAATCGTATTGTCGATTCGATCTCATTTGGGTGGTACGAGTCCATATTTCAGTCTTATATGGCAGACAAGGCGCGGACTTCCCATTTACACGTCACCTCGTAAGCTAATGTTAATCCTTTCACAGCCTGTTCGGGTTGTGTCGTCCATGGGAGAGCAATCCGTCGGCAAAAGTTTTACCCTGAACCACCTCGTCGATACATCATTCGCTGGATCGGCGATGCGGACTACTGAAGGCGTTTGGATGTCAGTGACTCCAACTAAAGAAGCTTTGATTGTCGCGCTCGATTTTGAAGGTATGCCGGTTGAATTCCTTCTTGGAAATCCATGCTGATAGCGCCTTGATCACAGGTGTCCACAGCATAGAGCGCTCCGCCCAGGAAGATACTCTTCTTGTTCTCTTCAACACAGCAATCTCAAATTTGGTATGTTGCGTCGATCGACAACGGAAAGGAACCCTTGACCCCAATTCCTCAGGTCCTTTTCCGCAATAACTTTGCTCTTAGTCGCGATATCACCGGATTGTTTCAATCATTCCAGTCTAGCTCGACGGTCCTGGACCCTGTGGCGAACCCGGCACTTTTCCAGTCTACTTTGGTGATCATCATCAAAGACGTCGTTGACTCTGATAAGGCAGAGATTGCACGGGAGTGAGCACTTTGCGATACATGCTTTCCCACAAGTTGTGACTGGAGCTCGTTACAGATTCTCGCTCAAGTTCCATCAAATAGTCGAAGAAGAGCAAGGCTCCAACTTCATTTCTCGTTTACATGGCAATGAGGTCAGCATCATCCCATGGTAAGATTTCGTATCTTCGTCGCAAGGCGGACGGTATAATCACGCCGTGTTGCAGGCCAGTCATTGAGTCGAGAGAATTCTACAAATGGTTCTCGAGACTAAAGAAGCTTCTAGATCAACAGTATGTGACGCACAAGGCAGCGGGGGAATTCTTGCACCTGATGAAGACGTTGATGGCGAAACTCAAGGTAAGGCTTGTCACCACTAGACTGGTATGCGTAACACTGATGTTTCCCAGGCAAACGACTGGGGAACACTTACTCGTACGGTCGCACTGTTCTTTTCAGTTTGCTCGCTGACGTTTCCTTAGAAACCATGGCTTCTCATCGTGCACAGCTCTTGTTGACCCTGTTACCCACCGCTCTAGCCTTCGGCATGCAAGACGTAGACCCCGAAATGGAGCCGTTGAAGGTAGGGTCCGTGACTTTCTGCTTGATGACCGGTACAATCAATGTTTTTCCCCTCAGAACCTTGACACGGACGTGCCAATAGACTCCCCGGATAGCGACGCTCGCTTCTTCGTTGCCAACGTTGAACAACCTCAATACATGAAACGCGAAGTCGTATTAGACGCGCTGGTCAAAGAATGGGACGAGTTCGATTCCCGCCAGCTTGTTCCTGATGCTCAATGGGCAGAGGAGCTGGCTCAGTACCTGGAAGACCTGGCGGAAATGCGCGTTGACCATGTGCAAGCATGGGTCAAGTCAAACTTGACGCGTTTTCAGGGTGGCCATGCAAGTGTGATGGAGCTTCAGCGGATGGTCGAGAGTGCCATAATCGACTTGAAGAGCAGCGTGCAACTCTGCCGGATGCAGTGTAATTCTTGCCAGCTGTTCTGCATTCAAAATCGATTCCATGATGGCGCGCATGACTGTAAGACGACGCATGTGTGCACGCAGTCTTGCGAGTACTGTGCGGAAGCAGGTGAGCTTGGGGAGGAAAAGGAATGTTCAATGACGTAAGTAACATTTGAATCTGAGTCGAGAAACATTCACCGTTCTTGCTTCTAGAGCTGGACATTCTGGAAAGCATATGTGAGTAAATTTAACATCTTTGCCATGGGTTCGGCCTTAACCACTGCCCAGATGTTCGGTCAATGTCCATCTGTGCGGTGCGCCCTGCAAACTCTTTGGCAAAAACGGATGCCTAGAAGGATGTGCCAAAGTAGGCTACATTCCACTCTCACCCTCACTGTTACTTATGACTCCAAGGTCTCGGGCCATGAAGATGATGACCATCAATGTGCAGCGACTACACATGCCTGCGGCGAGGTAAATGTTACTTTCTACTTCCACAGCATCATATATCTCACACTCCCAGCCATGTGATCTTTACTCGTTGACTTCCGCGTCCGGATGGTACAGATGTAAAGGGAGGTGCAGAATATCAGCGTAAGTGCTCGGACGAATATGAGCCTGGTCGTGGTCATTAAATTTCTGGTTTACTCAGTGACGTTGAGCACGAAAGTCACCATTGCGACGCACAGTACTGTCCTATACCTTGTCAACTCTGCAAGCGGCTCTGCTCAAGTTCTAATCATTTACACGCTTTAGAAGCAGACGCGGTTCATCTTTGCGGGTGGGTGTTTCGGTATTACGTTTTGCGCTTGTGGAGCTAAAGCGCACTATACAGGGAATCACATAATTGTTCTCAGCGGTGTACCGCTCCCGGCGTATGCGAAATCGGCACAGCTCCAGAATCAATTGAAGAAACATTCGAAGGAATGCATGAGCACTTCCGGTACACAAAGGTACACCCCCATTTCTTCCACGCAAGCCCAAATACTAAACGCATCCGATACATCGGTACAGTATTCGCAAGGTAAACTTTTACGAGCACACACACATTGAGCGTTCGACTAACAGCGTATACCTAGTTGCGAAGCGACTTAAATGCGTCAAGCTCATCCCTCCTGGACAGCTACAACACGAAGGTTCGCATGATCATAGTTTAGACCCGGACGTTGTCCATTATTGTCAAGCAAGGTCAGATAGTTCGGTCGCATGTGTCTCCCCAGCTAACATGCGAACAGGTGTGCGAGTTGCGGGTATTACTGTACACTTCCCTTGGGTATATGATTTCGCGACCTAAAGTTAGATCGTAGGGGCTGATTTCTGTGTTCAATGGGCCATATAGGTCATTCGCAACAGGAACATGAAACTAGCCATGGCAACATGTCAAACGTGCGGTGGTCTGTCGATGCCCTAGACGAAGAAGGTCTTGAGGTCCAAGGACGGCGGTTCTCGACGAACGACGAAGGCGCACCCATGATGTGCAGTCTGGTGTGCCGAGCGCTTGGCAGACATGTTCACATCGACTATTGCAGAGCCAAGACCCCGGCCGAGTGCAGAGGGAACAATGAAGTCCAACACATTACCAAGAAGCTTCGACCAGATCCGGACAGACCAAAGGACTTTTTGACACACAACTTGTTCTGGAAGCGTAGTGGCAAGTCGATCACTGACACTCGCCCTCTGCGATGTCTAATCGTTTTACAGGATTCAAAGATCCGTATTCCCGCGAAGAGCAACTGAACTTCGCAAAGTGGTGAGTCGCGTTACTGATCCCACAATTCTTATTCGCGCCTTACTTGCTTGACGGCTCTCTCTTCTCAGTGACTCGATGTGTGCTGGTACGTTCTACCTTCTGGTCAAATTGCCTTTGGTGACCATGTCGCAGGATCTGAGCATGCTCCCTCTGGAGGAAAACCAGGCGTGCCTTCGTATTGTATTCTCCCGCTTTTCCATGTGCCACTGAGTGCGAATGGCGCTCAGCCAAAGCCAGGATACATCTCAAGCGATGGACATCAGTTCGTGTGCAAGAATCCAGCGAGTCGACAGCAGCCTTTTCACATGTACGTGTCCGTAACCAAGCTGCATCACACAGCTGATCACTTGCGATTAGTGTCTTCTTGATCGATACGTAAGCGATATTCCGTTGAGTGCAACTTCAACGTTTTGACAAACTTGTACAGATCAAAGTCGATGATTCAGGATGACAGGAAGCCGCTGGAAAACTCGCCAGTACATGGGAAAATTCGCGCGCATGGGTTAGATAATCGGCTTGGGGCTGTCTATGCGGCTCTGCACAGCTTCTGGACCGCTCGTCAGGCCTCCTCCGCTCGCCAGCGCGATGCAAACACTGTCATTTTACATGCTCAGGATACGAAATCCGTGTGCGAAAACGATACGACAAGATCGCCGGATGAGCTTCTCAGTCTACTTCTCCCACATAAGCCGAACGGCGGCAACAGCTTCAACAGGGCTCTAAAGGCTGCCGATACAGCCATATCGAAGTGGTGGGACGACAACCGACCACCCGTTATCATTTTCCTTTCAGATGGCATTGCCTCGGTGACCGACACCGTCATACAACAACCCTTCCGTAAAGCCGCACAGAGAGGGTGTGTAGCGCTCAACTACTAGGACATATATAATTATAGGCTCACTTTTCGTACAGCAAAGGACTGTCGTTGCACGCCATCTTGTTCGGTCCTAAAATAAGCTCTACACGAATGGAGCGCATGGTCAACGTCGCGCTCGATGCGCAGAGCAAGACACCTGCGCTGACGAGCGCGCCGTCATCTTTCCACGAAGCACTTGATAGCGTAGGCCGTTTCTCACGGACCACACCCAACTGCGATTTTGATCCATATCCACAGGTTCAACTTTCACAGACGTTCCTTGGGATCGCGGAATCTTTGAGGAAGCCCAGAGGGGCGTTGATGCAGTGAACGGTTTGGAGAGTCATACTCGAATACACTCCTTGTATCTCGCTTTTTTACCTGTATGTATTGTACCATGACCAGAAACATGTATGAGTGAATTACATCTCTGCAAGACCTTGGCAGGACGTTACGCATTATGTACCGTCATGGGGAGAGCTACACGCTCCTCAAAACCGCTCCTCTTCACTTCCGCGGCAATTCTGAAGCAGCTTATTTCTCGGACGCGACTCCAAGCGATATTGAAACAGGTTCGTGTAGCTAGGGCGAGAGTCCTCGTTGGCGAGAACAGCTTTTCGGATGCTGCAGCCACGTCCGAGCCTGACTTCGCAGCCGTCTCCCTGTGTTTCCCACCTCCATTTACATGTTTACGGAGCATTGTCACCCCATACACCACACATATGTATGTGATTTCCGTTGGTACTGCTTTAGGGCATCACGTCGGACTGAAACTCGGACTAAGACTCGGGGATGTGCGACTGACTGAAACGACATCGAGTGAATACAAATGAATAATTCACATGTTAATATGATACCGTCGAAGAGATTCAAGTACAACGAACTTTGGAGAGTTACCGTGCAGTGTGTAAGAGCGTGGTCGTCGCGGTCGTCATGTGTCGAGAAGGGTGAGGATGAGAGTGTGCGGCCGTGCGGGTCATCGTTGGTGTTGGGGTCGTGGTCGTCACGTGTGGAGGAGGGTGGGAGGGGACGAAGGAGAGAGAGAGGGGGCGCATCGTCGTCGTTAGCCTCGCGTTGTCATCGTCGCGACGCCGTCACCACGTTGTCGTCACGTTGGGGTCACCGCATGTAGAGAGGAAGTGGGCGGGGTGTGGGTGGGGTGCATGATTGTCGGATAGATGAGTGAGTGCCGTCATCATCCAAGGGAGAGTGGGGAGAGGACGGTGACGAGGGTGAGGGCCCGTCCCCGCCTGAGGACGAACATAAGGGGGAGGGGGAGCGAGGAGAGCAGGGGAGCACGTGCATGACACCTGGAACCGTCCTAAAACGACACAACAAATTAGAACATGAGTGGAAACGTTTGTGGTGAGGGGTTGAAGCAAACCTACCTGGGGATGCTTCAGATGAGACAGGCAACGAAGTGGTCGCATCGGGAGGTACTTGCGGTAATACGGAGGGTCCTAGAGGCGAAATGAGTGAAAACGAAGGCAAAGAGGAAAACATCAAGTCGAGAAACCGGATCAGGAGGCCATTTGGACAAACGAGGGGAGTTGGGACATCAAGCTTTGAAGACGCATGGGACACATTAGCATGCGAGCATTCTTTGGGTGTCGCTGCGGTTGGGCGCAGGCCCGGGAGAGAGAGAGGAGAGAGTGAGGACGGGCAAGAGCCCGAAGCGCTCTTCGGCCCCAAACGACTGCGCGAGCCCATCCGGAGGTGTGAGCTGCGACCTCTAGTAGTAGGAGTGGTCCGACGACGCATGCAGCGAACGCCATACCCAGAAACCAACAGGGGGGCTGAGGGGACTCGCTGGGAGTTGTTTGGCAAAGGTGGGTGGAGTTCATCAGTGGGGCAAGACCACGCCACTGGGAAGGGGGGAGTTCATCGATGGAGGCCAAGCCGCAGCCATCGGGATGGTAGTACGGCAGGAAGAGAACGTTAGTGGGGCACTGCGGGCCATGCCATTGATAAAAACGTTGCTCTGTGATGCCACCGTAGGGGAGGTCAGATAAACATAAATAAATATAAACGTTAAGAAATGTGAAAAACCCACTACTACAGTAGCGGGAATATACCCAGTACCGTTGTGGTGGCGCAAGCCGCAAACGGCCGATTCCCTGGACACAGTCTCCGCTGAAACACCGTTTGTTCATCAAGACCCCCCTGGTGAGTCACAGAAGCTGGCTTATCAGATGCGGCCCTTTCCCACAAGTTCCGTGATGCTGTATACGATGAATGGAAATGTCAGTGGTCATTCCAACACTTAACAGCATAACTTTCTGGGACCAAAAGGCAGCCTCGCAATTTCTATTAGCCTATAGCCAACTGTCTCGCTCTCTCCGGACTGAGCGTGTACACACTGGCACCGTTTCACAACAGGTGTGACACAAGTCCCGCCGAATCACGTACATAATTCCAGAATTCTCATGGTATCAACTTCTTTCATGATCTAGGTTCATCGATATGATCTATGGATCCCTGCACTCTGCCCCCCTTTAAGCCCCCGGGTAAATTTGGTGTCAGCTTTGCGTTCATCCCTATGTTTGGGAGATCAGCGCACCAACCCGTTCGGACTACAACCTCCTATCGCAACGGGGACAAACAGATGGACCCACAGCGCTCTGAGTATTTGAACTGCCCCTAACTTTATCTCTCCGCTCAGAACAAGCACCACGCTGCCATTACTCTACAACCTGTCACTTGCGCCGTGTTTCACTGTTCAGCTCTTATCTTTCGACGAACATGTCCATCATTATGGAAGCGCAGAGTTCTGATGTCGACATTGACTTGGCCTCCGTCAAACACGCAGAAGATTCCTTCATGGTCCAGGGCGACTATATGGACGAGACAGGTCCTCTAGACGACTCTGTATCTGCGCTAGAGGATTCCCAATCACAGTCTTCCGAATCCTTGCCGAATATCGATCTCGGCGATGAGATTGAAAAAGAAGTAATCGACACTACAGAGTCTATAGATCTCAATGAACAACAAGCGAATCAAGAAATGGAAGCAGTGAGTATATGGTTATGCCGATCTGAGACGATGCTTAAATGGTATACCTATAGGTTGACGTGGAAGTCACTGAACAATCTCACTCAGAAGAGGATATTTGTTCCTCCATCCCAGGATTGTATCGCATTCTCGACTTGATCAGTGAACGTGCTACCAGCGGTCTAGGTATGATGGTACACGATGAACGAGCTTAGTTCCTGACATCCCTGACATGAAAGTCGATAAAATCATCATTGCTCAAGAATCGCTCAAGCGCTTCCTGAACGAAATATCCCCTGGCGCTTACATGTCCTTGACGAAGGTCGATTTCAGGGCTCTCGACAAGTCCCAGGTGAAGCCCGTTGGGATTTACGGGAGCAAAGATGAGATCGTCCGCTTCTTGCTGTCCGTAGCTGTCATTGACGATACAATGTGTGTCATCGTTCAGTTTGCGATCTCGTTGTTGTCACTGACGTCTTGATAGCGCGACCAAGTTACTCGAACCCCCCGAAACAAAAACCGAAAAACCCATTCTCCGCTCTGGCCTATATATCTGCCGCGTTCCGGAGTCTGTTGGCGCAGTGGAAAGGCTATATGTCATCTACTGGCCAGAAGATTCAACGTGGGATGACGATGCTTCTCCGCCTGTGCGCCGAAATCGCGTCACCTTCATGAGGTGAGGTCGTCTTTGAACGTAGTTTACAGCTTAGAGCTCACTGATACGCAAAATTCTCAGATACCTGACGAAGATCTGTGACCAAGTCACTGCTCTGATCTCCGAATACCATGCAAAATCTATGGTTTGGAGCAATTCGGTCAGCAATGGGGAGCTTTCTGAACCCGACGGAGGTGGTACCGATCGATTGTTCACCTTTGAAGTTGCCAAAACGAAGGAGCAAGAGGAAGGCGTCTCCGTTCGCCAAGGATTCGAGGTATGTTACCTCTCCGTCCTTTATTCAATGAAGGGACCACGCGACTCGTTAGTGTCCTTCCGATGAGCTTGTCGCCACCGAAACGCACCCAGAGTGCAATATGGATCCCGAACTCTTCAAGCCACGGTTGTTGTTCGGTGAAACCAGACAAGGCTTTGTAACGACACGATATGTGCCAGTCAAGCGCTCCGTCAAGGCTCTCGATTCTTTCAAGATTACCGCATTATATCTAAAAGATGCTTTGTATGTATTTCAAACCACTCTTTTCAAGTTTTTTTCTCTGATTCTCGTTAGGCTGAAAGAGCGCCTGCAAATATCAGATACCATTAGCTCCAAATCGCTCAGTCATCTCGTCCGACTCGGGCTCAACAAGCGTTTTCCAGACGAATGCAATATCTGGACGAAGGAAGTTAACTCTATCAAAATAGCGCATGAGAAGGAAGCGTCCGCTCAACATAAGAAGGCTCAGGATCAGTTGAACGCGGCCAGAGCCCAGACCGAATCAAGCATCCGGTTTGGGGTTATCAACGCTGTGTTTTCTGGCTACCCGTGCGTTTTACTTGCGCGCGCGCTTGCTTCGCTGACGACTAGGTTTATAGTGCATTAGATCGTAGTCGATGCTTAACCTTTGTCCCGGCTCTCACCCCTGATGAAGAATCAAGATTCAATGGTGAGTCACACTGTATCGACGATACCCTTTATTGATGTCATTCCCAAGAGTCTTATTCTAACCTAACAAGGATTCACCCACGTATCGCTGAGAACCTCGCCGATGAACTTCGCCAAGTCAATCACAAGAATATCAACGACGAAAGCTTCAGAAAATCAAAAGCAAGGATTCTTCTCGCCCTCTATTTATCCCGGAATCTCATTACGATGACCGAGACTCAAACAACTACGCTCGTTCAATTGGTTTGTAAAGATAACAAGAAGCAATTGCAGCCCACCCTTGCCGCCATCCTCCACGAGATCGCGACACCAGGAGACAAATCATCTAAGCCGACGCCAACCGAGAGACTGAGGGCCGAAAATATGCTCAAAAAGGGCGGCAATGAACCTTCTCTCATCAGTGACTCTGATTTCATCGCTGACATCGAGGGTCTCTTTTCCACTATGCCACTGTTGGGAGAACCAATACGGGCTGCGAAGGATCAGGCCCAGAAATACCTGGGAAGCGTTGTGGATAGACTCTGTGGGACTCTCATCAACTCTGTTCCACGCATACAACTAGAGGATATCCAAGCGCAGCTGAAGCTCAAAGCAGAGCGCCGCAGCGGTCGGGCTGAGCGTGAAGTAGGTCGTTCGCTGGTCCAGAAAGTGAACTCTCTATCCGAGTCCTGTGATTCTCCGTAAGTACTTTTAGATTGTCAGATATGCTCTAATCGATCGATGGTCTTCTGTAGGCACACTCTGCGCGTTAAGGCAGTCTTCCAATGTAGGACCTTCGGCCATCACCATAACAAACGTAAGCTCAAGCCGAGTCAAGCTAGCCTTTCCTCGGCTAACAAAGCATACCAGATTCACAAAGCTTCGAGATTACTGGCCAACGAGAGACGTTGAAGGAAGCCTCGTTGTTGTTCACCATTCATCTCATGCACCTGACTGCCCAAGATCAACACGACCTCCAGCTCGATTCGTCAAAGGTTCCGAGTCCGCGTTTCAAGGAATCATACTCCTTTCAACTACCAATTGGGTTCTCAGTCTCGTGAGATCGGTGCTTTCACCAACTTATTAGCGCGATGGCTGATGGGCTTTTAGGCACTCGCAACTCCTTGAAGGCGACAGACTGCTCCTCGTTTTGATCGATCGTGACGCCAACCTCCACCTTCACTTAGATCACCTCAACAGTATTGAGAACTCCATCATGATCGGACGTGAGCATGGGAAGGTCCTTCATCGAGATAAGATTGGCGACAAGTTTTTGCTGGCATTCGACGAATCACAGGCTATGCTTGCTCTTGTGTCTTGTGACAAGGTATGCATTCAGTCTAAGAGACTCGAATCTGGGTTGAAATCGTTGGCCCTTCAGTTGCAGTTGAACATTTTTGTTCACGATGACAGTCGAGGATTTACAGCGTCTGGCAGCACCATCAACCTGAATCCATGGTATGGTGAAGGGACGACGATCAAGAAAGCATGTTTCGCCTCAGGGAGCGAGGAGCTTTTGCTCGTCGACTCACAAGCAACCGCCCGTGTGTTCTCACTTACCACTATGCAATTCCGGTGTGTACTTTTGATGAATCAAGTTCTCGTTATGACCTTGACGACTTGTAGGCCAGCTTCTTTGGATCTTCATCACGTCCCGACCGCCGTTCACTCATCTCCAGACGGGTCGTGCTTCTTAGCCGTTACCTTGGATGGCACTTCTACTAGTATAACCGCTTACCATTGGAGCACTTTTGGGTCTACCAATGGGTTCTCACTCCCTATCGCAGATTGGGCAGGTGGCAATAACTTGGCTGTCACTTCACTTGTCCACAAAAGCGCTGTTTACCTCTTGAAACTGGACCTATCGTCCCACACTTGCAGCTCTGTCGCGCTCGATATCACCCGGAAGGTTACTGAGTTCATGTTCAGGGAGCAGAGCAACCGTGGCGCGTTGTCCAGAGATACTCATCTCACTGCGCACAACTGTCTCGTGGACTGTTACGCCGACGTATGGACGCGCTTTCCGGTTCTCCCCGCAGTTCAGCGTGCCACTACTTCATCCAGCGGTCGTTACCGTCCTTCGATTCTCTTCGTCACCGATCGGGACCACAACCAATACCAGCTCTATTTTTCTGACATGATCGAGACTTTCGAGAGGACATCGAAGAAACCAACCGGAGATAAGCTCAGCACGCTACGCGTCTCGACGACGACGCTTGACACTTTCGTAGCCGATTTCTCCCGCACTGCGCAGTGGGACAATATATCTATCTTCAGAATTGGACAATGGGTCGTCGAGGTTCTTTGCCTCATTCCAATCCACCTCGCGCTCGCCAGAGACAACCGGTTTGTTCCACTCAAAGATGGCGTATACTCTCCCGAGGTCGAAAAGTCGCTGCTTGGTGCCGAAATCAATCGTATTGTCGATTCGATCTCGTTTGGGTGGTACGAGTCCATATTTCAGTCTTACATGGCAGACAAGGTGCGGAGCTCGCATATGTATCTCACCCTCTAGGCCAATGTCAGTCTTTCCGTAGCCTGTTCGGGTTGTGTCGTCCATGGGAGAGCAATCTGTCGGCAAAAGCTTTACCCTGAATCACCTCGTCGATACATCATTCGCTGGATCGGCGATGCGGACTACTGAAGGCGTCTGGATGTCTGTGACTCCAACTAAGGAAGCTTTAATCGTCGCGCTCGATTTTGAAGGTACATCGGTTGTCGCGCTCGTTCTCGATGATCCGTGTTGACAACGCTTTCACAGGTGTTCACAGTATAGAACGCTCAGCCCAAGAAGATACCCTTCTTGTTCTCTTCAACACAGCGATCTCGAATTTGGTTTGTGGTGTCTATTGACAATAGGAAAGGAACTCTTGACCCCAGTTCCTTAGGTCCTTTTCCGCAATAATTTCGCTCTCAGTCGCGATATCACCGGATTGTTTCAGTCATTTCAGTCTAGCTCGGCAGTCTTGGACCCTGTCGCAAACCCTGCATTGTTCCAGTCTACTTTGGTGATCATCATCAAAGACGTCGTTGACTCCGACAAGGAAGAGATTGCACGAGAGTGAGCATTTTGCTAAATATCCTTTCGACATTTGGTGACTGGAGTACATCCCAGGTTCTCCCTCAAGTTCCAGAAAATCGTCCAAGAAGAGCAAGGGGCCAACTTCATTTCTCGTCTGCATGGCAGTAAGCTCAGCATCATCCCATGGTAATATTTCGTATCTCTGTTGTATGACAACACGTCGACGCCAGTGTTGCAGGCCCGTGATTGAGTCGAGAGAATTTTACAAACTGTTCCCGACGCTGAAGATGCTTCTTGATCAACAAAATGTGACACACAAGACAGCAGGAGAGTTCTTGCACCTGATGAAGACGCTAATGGCGAAACTCAAGGTAGGAACTGTCACCTCCAGACTGGTACAGTGATATTAATGCTTTCTAGGCGAACGATTGGGGAACGCTTACCCGTACGCTCGTACTGTTTGTTCAGTTTCGTTGCTGACGTTTTCCTAGAAACCATGGCTTCCCATCGTGCACAGCTCTTGTTGACCCTCTTACCCACCGCCTTAGCTTTCGGCATGCAAGACGTAGACCCCGAAACGGAGCCATTGAAGGTAAGATTTATGCCTTTCTGCATGACTACCGGGACTACGAGAGCGTGTTTCCCCCCCAGAACCTCGACACGGACATGCCAATAGACTTCCCGGATAGCGACGCTCGCTTCTTTATCACTGACGATGAACTCGCTCAATGCATGAGTCGTGAAGAGATACTAGACGTGCTGGTCACAGAATGGGACGAGTTTGATTCCCGCCAGCTTGTTCCTGATCCTCAATGGGCAGAGGAGCTCGCTCAGTATCTGGAAGACCTGGCGGAAATGCGCGTTGAACATGTACGAGCATGGGTAAAGTCAAACTTGACGCGTTTCCAGGGTAGCCATGCAAGTGTGATGGAGCTCCAGCGGACGCTCGAGAGTGCCGTGATCGACTTGAAGAGCAGCGTGCAACTCTGCCAGATGCAGTGCCGGTCTTGTCAGCTGCTCTGTATTCAGAATCGATTCCATGATGGCCCGCATGATTGCAAGACAACGCACGTCTGCACGCAGTCTTGCGAGTACTGCGCTGAAGGGAGCGAGCTCGGAGAGGAAAAGAAATGTTCGATGAAGTAAGTGACATCCGGATTTGACGCGAGAAACATTCACCGTCCTTTCCCTAGAGCTGGGCACTCTGGGAAGCATATGTGAGCAGATTTTACTTTGAATCACTTGTCGTTCGATCTTAACCACTGTCCAGATGTTCGGTCAATGTCCATTTGTGTGGTACGCCGTGCAAACTCCTTGGCAAGAATGGATGCCTGGAAGGATGTGCCAAAGTATGCCACACTCGACCTCTCCTCTGCTGTTACTTACGACTTCAAGGTCTCGGGCCATGACGATGATGATCACCAATGTGCAGCGGTTACACATGCCTGCGGCGAGGTAAATTCTACCTTCCACTTCCTACGGTTTCGTGTACTATATGTATCTCACATTCCCAGCCATGTGATCTCTCCTCGGTGACCTCGAGGGACGGGTACAGATGCAATGGGAGTTGTAGAATCTCCGTGTAAGTGCTCGAACCACTATAGGCTTTGTCATAACCAATAAATCTCTGGTGTACTTAGTGACATCGAACATGAAAATCATCAATGTGACGCACAGTACTGCCCCATACCTTGTCAACTTTGCAGGGGGCGCTGCCCAAGTTCTAATCATTTACACGCTTTGGAAGCAGGCGCGATTCATCTTTGCGGGTGGGTGTTTCGGTATTATGTTTTGCGCTTGTGGAACCAATACGCACTATACAGGGAATCACATAATTGTTCTCAGTGGTGTACCGCTCCCGGCGTATGTGAAATCGGCCCAGCTCCAGAATCAATTGAAGAGACATTCAAAGGAATGCATGAATGCTTCCAGTACACAAAGGTACACCCCCATTTCTTCCACGTAAGCCCAAATACTAAACGTATCCGATACATCGGCATAGTATTCGCAAGGTTAACTTTTACGAGTACACATTAAGCCTTCAATTAACAGTATATACCTAGTTGCGAAGCGACTTAAATGCGCCAAGCTCATACCTCCTGGCCAGCTACAACATCAAGGTTCGCATTATCACAGTTTGGACCCCAACGCCGTCCACTACTGTCAAGCAAGGTCAGATAATTCGATCGCATGTGTCTCCCCAGCTAACGTGTGAACAGGTGTGTGAGCTGCGGGTATTACTGTACACTCACCTCGGGTATGATTTCGAGGCCTAAGGTTAGAGCATAAGGACTGATCTCTCTGTCCAAATAGGACATTCCGAACAAGAACATGACACTAGCCATGGTAGTATGTCAAACGTACGATGGTGCATTGATGCCCACGACGAAGAAGGTCTCGAGGTCCAAGGACGGCGATTCTCGACAAACGACGGAGGTGCACCGATGATGTGCAGCGTGGTGTGCCGAGCGCTTGGCAGACATGTCCACATCGACTATTGCAAGGCCGAGACCCCGACCGAGTGCAGGGGGAACAATGAAGTCCAACACATTATCAAGAAGCTTCGACCAGATCCGGACAGACCAAAGGACTTTTTGACGCACAACTTGTTCTGGAAGCGTAGTGGCAAGTCGATCACTGACACTTGCCCTCTTCGATGTCTAATCGTTTTACAGGATTCAAAGACCCGTATTCCCGCGAAGACCAACTGAACTTCACAAAGTGGTGAGTCGAGGCACTGATCCCGCAATTTGTATTCGCACCTTGCTTACTTTACCTCTATCTTCTCAGTGACTCGAGGTGTGCTGGTACGTTCTACCTTCTGGTCGGTTGTCCTTTGTGACCATGTTGCAGGATCTGAGCATGTTGCTTCTGGAGGAAAACCGGCCGTGCCTTCGTATTGTTACCTCCCGCTTTTCCATGTGCCATTGAGTGCGAACACTACTCAACCGAAGCAAGGATACATTTCAAGGGATGGGCATCAATTCACGTGTAAGAACCCAGCATCTGTAAAGCAACTGTTTCACATGTGCGTACTCGTGACGAAATCCCTAAGGATGCAAGCTTATCACCCGCTTCCAACAGTATTTTCCTGATTGATAGGTGAGCGACCTTCCTACAGTCGGGATGTATCGTGTTTACAAACCTCCCTAGGTCAAAGTCGATGAGCAAGAACGACAGGAAGCCGCATCAGAACTCGCCAGTATACATGAAGATACGTTCACAGATGAATAATCGCCTCGGAGCTGTCTATTCTGCCTTGTACAGCTTTTGGTCCGCTCGTCAAGCTGCTGTCGGACACCAGCGCGATACAAACACCGTCATCTTACACGCCGATGACACGCAATGCGTGTGCGAAAACGACTCAAAGCGGTCTCCAAACGAACTTCTTGACCTCCTTCTTCCCAATGGTCCACATGGGGGCAACTCCTTCGACAAGGCTCTCAAGGCTGCTGACACGGCCATATCGACATGCTGGGATGATTCGCGCCCTCCTGTGATCATCTTCCTTTCCGATGGCATAGCGGACGTTTCCGACAACGTCGTGCGAAAACTTTTCCGCAAAACGGCACAGAAAGGGTGTGCAGTGCACAACTACATGTCTGCTGCTAAGCTCACGTGAGATACAGGAAAGGGCTCTCGTTGCACGCTATCCTGTTTGGTCCGAGAACAACCTCTGCTCGTATGAAGCGCATGATCAGCACGGCACGCGATGCGCAGAGCATGGCGCCCACACTAGCGAGCGCCACGTCATCTTTCCACGAAGCACTTGATAGCGTAGGTCCATTCCGCCGGGCAAAACCTGTCCTAAATTCAATCCATGTTCGCAGGTGCAACTTTCAGAGACATTCCTTGAGATCGCGGAATCTTTGAGGAACCCCAGAGGGGCATTGATGCAGTGAACGATAGGTCGTATAAGTCGTTGCCTTGAAGAATCATATCTCCACATATCTCGGTTTTTACTTGTATGTACTGTACTAAGAGCCAGAAACATGCATGAATGACGATGCACGATGGCTTGTCATGGTCTTGCAGAGAAAAGTCACTTGATGACACATGGGAAGAGCGACACGCTCGTCAAAAACCAGGAGTGTAACTCCATTATTGATACATCATCGTATTTCAGAAGTTCGCCTTGGAGCGAAAGAAATATACTATTCGTACGGATCGATTACTTCCACCGTGATTCTGAAACGGTTTCTTTCTCGAACTCAATTACAAGCGATATTGCAACAGGTTTGTGTGGTCAAGGCGATCCTTGTTGGCGAGAGAGAACAGCTTTTCGAGTGCTGCAGCCACCTCTGGCTTCGCAGCAGTCTCCCTGTGCGACTGTGATGATGACGTCTTACTGGTATAGTACTCAGATAGTGTTTCATCGACATACCTCAACCGTCTGCCACCCGCCGACAAGAATATACTTGTTCTCATCCTCACGAGTTTGTCCAAAGATAAGTGTGTTGTCACTCCCTTCCGAAATCTTGGACAATATCTCGACCACGGCATCGCGATTCGCAGGTGCCTTCAACGTCACTATGAGCACCGATGTAACGGGTTTCTCGAGTGTAGTCGTCGGGGCTGAGAATTTGACATGGTACATTTCCACTTTCCCAGCGAGGGCCGGCTTGAGCCCGTTGACGACGCCTGGATAAGTCTCCCCATCGATGAGCGCCTTGTGTTTTTCATAGCTGTCCCAGTCTACGGATAACAGAGATGACGTTATCGAAGGTAAGAAGGGTTAACGTAACGTACTGAGGATGATATATCCCCAAGCGCTCTCTTCATCGATCTGTTTTCCGTAATACCCTGGACTAGTGCATTGT